>JAURVB010015071.1:0-76058 GCA_033002965.1 Piper betle
GAAGATAGAATATGTTGGGTAAATATGGAAAAGATATTGCGGACAATCGAAGGGACAATTATATGCAGTGGTTGGGAGAGATAGAATGTATTGGGTGAATATGGAAAAGATATTGCGAACAATTGAGGGGACAAATCGTTTGCAGTGGTTGGGAGGGATGGAATGTGCCGGATAGTCAAGGGGACAACGGGTGGTGGTCGACAGGTACACCACGGAATCAAAAACCTAGGCTCTAACCAATTGGATGCAACATGCGATGGGAATTTCTAAATTAACAATTACTCCTACATAACAAAAGATAAATAAAAGGCTCTCAGTCAATTTTTAATTCATAACTCAAGCATATATTGATACAATGAGGAAGCCTTGTTTGATAAACAAACAAAATATTATAATCAATTAATACATTGCATCTTCTTCCTTAGCTCCTCATATTTTCCTATACTTATTCAAAGGAGTCTCCTCGATATGTGGTGTAGAAGTGACTCCTTGATAACTGTAGATGTCATATATCAGTTATCTCATCAGTCTTTTTGTCCCTCACGCATGTCTCAAGTAGGCATAGGTCTTTTCACTGCATCATGGGATTTCTAAGTCTCCTACACATATTATCGTGTATTATTTAATTTTAGCTCCCCATAAAATAAAAAATTTTTGCTACATAGATGACTGCTACAGAATGGTGTTTGCCATTTTTGTCAACATGAAGAGATTGAATAAAGTATGTGCAGAAAACTAAACCTCTGCTCATTCATTCACTTTTGTTCCATTACAATTTTGTTATGGTATAAGGTGCGAAATATTTAATTTCTTGTGTTAGATTTAAGTTAATTGTTCATAATCGTTCAATGCTCTTTTTTGTTAAATCTTATGGACCTTCTTTTGCAGTTGGTGCTGCTGATATCTCAAGTTAAATTAAACTCCATGGCCATTGTCCAAATAAGGTCACATAGTTCAGTTGTGAAAGAACAACTAGAAAAGTCAGCAGCTGTTAATGATGTTTTAACAAGTAACACAGAGCAGGTTCACCTCTAGTGTGAATTCTTTAAAATTTTGTCATCATCTATGTACTTGTGTAGTGAACCATGTTTTTACTTTCATTTGAGACTAGGGTTATGTTTGTTGGCAGGGAGTGGTATTGAACATAACAAAACAATGACCCAAGAAGAGAGAGTGAAACTCAAATCTTAATGCCAATATAGCTTGGTAGTTGTTAAAATTAAAATAATAGGCTCATTAAACTTGAATATGACAATGCTGATGTAGGGAAAGAAACTATGTGATGGGAAAATTTCATGGGAGCAAGATATAAGAAATCCTATAATTACTTCATTTGAGTATCCATTGTTCTAAGTAGTTTTTGTTCTGGTTATTAGGTGAATGTTGGACAAGCTCTCTATCTGACAGGTAGCATGTTTAATCATTCATGCCAGCCTAATATCCATTCTTATTTTCTTCACCGGAAGCTCTTTATCCGTTCAACAGAATTTATTCCGGCTGGATGCCCTCTTGAATTGTCCTACGGTCCTCAGGTATGAATAACTGCAGCTGAACAGCTCCATATGCAACATCTCTGAGTGTACTGCCATGCTATTTCTTCTTTTGCAGGTTGGTGAGTTGGATCAAAACAAAAGGATGCAACTTCTAGAGGCACAGTATTCATTCAAATGCCAATGTAGGGGCTGTTCTGTGTTAAACTTTCCGGATCTTGTGATACATGCATTCAGATGTGAGAAAATCAACTGTCCTGGCATAATTCTTGACTCTGACTACTTGCCATCATCTGTGCTTTCTGTACCAGTAAGCCGTAATTCTTGAATTTGACTATTCTTTTTGCCTCCTAGTTAGTCGCATTTTCTGCTGATTATGGATTCTAGTAGTAACAACATTGTTCTACTTTGCTTTTAGGTTTTGAAGAATGAGCGAGAACGTGTTTATGAAGTTGCTCCATTTGTCTGCAGCAAAATTGAGAAAGTTGTTCACATGAATCCTGGAATTTGTTTGGCATGTGGGTTTCACAATAACTTGGAATTTATGCGTGTGGAAGCTCAGAAAGCCATGGTTACTCTTAAAAGGTAATGATATGTTTTTTTGTTTTGGATACATCAATTCATTGTTGCTTCAATCGTTTTCTTGTATTTGAAAAGATAGTACATGTGTGAAACTACAAGGAATTAATTTGACAACCTGTGAAGAACTTAATGCGTTGCATTGTTCTGTCACATACATCCTGTCTGCTCATTTAATTTGCAATACTTGATGTAATTGTGTTTCTTTTTCTTTCTTTCTTTCTTTCTTCTTCTTTTTCATTTTCCTTTCTTTCTTTCATTCTTTTTTTTTCTTACTCACATAATGTCAACCAAAATTTTTTGCTTCAAAACCTAGAAGCTTATCTATTAGAATTGAGACCTATCTTGTGAAGCGTATTTTGAAGTGTTTTTCTTAGCTTTAAAAGGTTATATTGTGTATTTTTATCTTTTTTCTATCTACTACATCCTGTGGCCCTAAAGACTAAACGTGATTGCCTGTGTAACAACATTCTCACATCTCAACAGTTTACAAGACTCAAAGGTTTCAAGAAATTTGTCCCCTACAATGTTGTCTAATGCTGTGGAATCCCTCAAACAGTTGAGATTATATATGCATCCTTTCAGCATGGATGTTGCTCGGGTGTTTTTTCTAAAGCTTCAGCTATTCCAGTTCAGTCATATACTTGAGCAATTAATCGTTGCTAGGATCAATATACGACACCGTAATAATTTTAGTGGGATTTGGTAGGCTGAGGACAATATTGCCGAAGCATTTTCCTTGGTTGGTGAATTCCAAGCTGCTATGCATCACTGCAAAGCCTCTATTCAGGTGATCATATTAAGTTGCATGTACCTTCTTTTATTTGGTTTTAGTATTAGTATTACATTGCATGCACCTTCTTTTACTTGGTTTTAGTATTAATATTCAATATATCTTGGCATAGGTGATAGATTAATGCCACAAAATGGGACATGATTCGATTGCAAAACTATTTAACGCATTTCGTAATGAACGTAGAAAACTAAAATTCCATGACAAAATCCTTCATTAGTAGCAGCATGTCATCAGTGCGTATGATAGCTCTACCTGTCTATTTAACCATCATTTAATCTGCATCGTAAAATTATTTACTCAATATTGGAACATCTTTGAAATTGACCAGGATGTTTACTGATGCACTTGATAAGTCAATTACAACCTAAGCAAGGGCAGTGAATGTCTGCTTGGATCATCAAAACTTGAGGTATCTGTGATATGGGTTGATGAGTGGGACTTGCTCTTTATATTATAATATTTGTGGATCAACCTTATATTGCTGAGGTTGTGTTGATCTTTCTAGTAGACAAATATTTCCTTTAAAAAGGCTTTAATCAAAGTTCCTGCAAACAAATTTACAAGAGTGCGACTCTAGGCCTTTTTTAGCATAGACCAACAAATTGATCCGAATGATACATATCTTTAATTAATTTATATAGTGGGTAGGGGTAAGCTTGGGATTAGAGTATTAGAATAACGAATTCAGTATGACGAAATTGCTCCTTGCTGGCTGTTGGAATATTATATGTTTAATGTGTCTGTATTTAGTAGTTTGACCGGTTCTTGATGTATTTGAACTGCTGTTTGGAGGATAGGTTATGAGTTCCTGATTTTGTCCACAGAATCAGCTATTTGTGATTGAGATATTCTCATCTTGTATTGCTGCAAAATCCATTATATATAAATATATATATATATATATATATATATATGTGTATGTAAAAGACGGGTGTAACTCACATTTAGTGCTCCATATCCTGTTCTCCTATTTCTCCTGTTTCTCTATAATGCCTAGTTGATATCTAAATCACAAATTTTTAACCTGGGTGAATGGTCACAGCTTTGATTTACAGAAATTGCATATTTACATAAGCAGCGGTGAAACTGCACCATGCAAAAACCTCGCCCAGGGCCTCAACCCTGCAAAGTAGGAATGCTTGTGCAGATGATCTTTTTGTATGCTAGGAGTTATTTGGGCCGCCGATCTTCCCTTCTCCCGTTGTGTAGATGATCTTTATGGACGCAGATCGGCTGTCAGCCAATTATATTTGATTCTGAAGGTGTCAGCGAGCTTCCCTTCTCCCACTTTGTAGATTCATGGAATTGTATTTGTAATGTTTAAGTGAAGATGAATTTGTACTTTTAGCTGATTTTTCAGTCTATAATTTTTTTTCCATGCAGAAAAAGTCTTGCTATTGTCGAATGTTGGACCTTTTAGTGAATGTTTGGGCCTAGCATAGTGCACGCAGGATCATATACATTGATGTTATTGAGCAGCATCCTATGGAGCAGC
This sequence comes from Piper betle, assembly GCA_033002965.1. Taxonomy (NCBI): domain Eukaryota; kingdom Viridiplantae; phylum Streptophyta; class Magnoliopsida; order Piperales; family Piperaceae; genus Piper; species Piper betle. The sequence goes on from JAURVB010015071.1 coordinate 4,361, forward strand.
GTCAGAGGCAAATGTGGGCCAAGTACTTTGACTTCACGTCATTGAAAAGTATGGATGAAGACATGGCCGAGGAAGCCGATGATAAAATCTACCAAAATGAAATGTGGTTGTGGCCTTTAACAGGAGAGGTGCACTGGCAACGAGTTTATGAGAGGGACAGGAAGGAAAGATACCGGGTGAAAATGGACAAGAATAGGAAAACAAAGAAGAAGCTCTTAGAAAGGCATAAATTCGGTTACAAACATAAAACTCTTGGGTAGAGGTATAGATAAAGGGGCATAAGCATTTTTGTAGAAATATTGAGTCTTTTTACACGTTTAGGCTAATGATGTTGTAGATATATTTTTTCAGCTGAGCTGAATCATAGCAGATATGGGGATAACTCTTCCCATCCAAATAGTAGGTCAATTTTTCCATGCAATGCAGCCAAACAGATTTAGGTGGAGGAAAAACAGAATGTTGGAGAACACGATATTAGCTTTCTTGTGGTAAGGATAGCGCTTGTTGTTGGCTTTCGCATAGTAATAACTTGTTCTTCAATGACCTGTGGAAAAGAGGAGTGTGGTAGATTGGTAACAGTGGTAGATCGTTATTACTGATTTCCAAGCTCATGTGGTTTTGGGTTGCTTGGAAAAAAAAAGTGATGTTTTCATTATATAGTATTTTATTTTCTTTTATTTTTGAATATTATCTTTTGTGAGAATAATTTTTCTTGACAATGTAAATGTGGGTTATTAGCCATATTAACCCAAATGGGGTGAAGCATTTGTCTGAGCCTTAAGATGAACGGGCAAGTTTTTGAAGTTTTAGGGACTTGTAGTATGGTGAACCATCGTTTCTTTTTTTTTTTTTTGCATCTTATAATTTTATGTCTGGTAGTTGCAAATTCTAATTTGCTATTTTGACGGTCCAATTCAGTTAGATTTTAGAAGATGACTTTCATGTTGGCTTCATTAAGTTTGATGATCTTATCATGGAGCTTTGAGTGTGCTGCGTAACGTATATGACATTACTAGTGACATGTTTGATTGAAAAAAATTTCTTCATTTATGAAATAATTAATGCCCCCCTGCCCCCCTTCATTTTACTAAGATCACACCTTGTAAAATGCCAATTTATCTATCGGAAGCCCTCTATTCGCTGACTTGGTATTCACTCTTTTATGTGCAGCTGTAGTCCTACCTCTGTTGGAGAACGATAGCATGCATGACGTCGAGGTCAGCTGGGTTAATCAAACATTTGGTCTAGCTAAATCCAATGATGCCCGGGGTAAGAAGTCTCGAAATAGAAAGTTAAGAGAGGAGAGGATGACAATGGTTGAAACTTTCATAAAACGGTAATGTTCTGTTCTCTGTCAAACACTTGCTTAGCAATTGTTTTGTTTGTCCTTAGATTTGCTATTATTGGACAAGTACTTTTGAAACTTGAAAGGTGGTACTTAGAGTTGAAGACTGAAATATTATGCGTTTACAGATAAGTCATGGAAGATGAACTGCAAACTTCAATAGTCATTTTAATTTTTTCACCTTGGCTAAGTGGTTGGATGGTTTTCAATACATGGCTTGGTCTTGCAAATATTTTCCTTTTCCAGAAACTATTACTAATTAATATTTTCAGAATATCGTCAGACTGGTGTTTTGAAAGTATAGAATGGATAAGTTTTATATTGTTATGGATGATAGTTGTGAAAAAGAAAACATTGTTCAATCATAAAGCTGAGGACTTACACATATAAGCGAAGAAGTGTAGACCCACATTTGTCTAGTGCCAGAAACTGTTCAGTACTTGTTTTTAGCGTGTACATGATTTGTTGCTTGTTACTGTGTACATGATTTGAGGACATTGGAAATGACTTAGAATTGTTTAAATCTGTAGGTAACATAGAAAAAACCATGTTAATAATCGTCAATCCCGTGCTTTGTTGATTCACATACATAATTTTGATGGACGCTTTCAAATTTATGATGTCATTTTCAATGTTTGCATGATGTTGCCATCTTCATCATCATTGTTGTCATCATCATTGTCATCATGTCATAATTTGCCACCTTATTATCTAGTTGGGGTGTTTGCTCTATCCATTTGCTATGAAAAGGAAAATTCTTTGTGTATATTTCATAATTATAATAGTGGCTAGTGATTATTTGTGATGTCCTAGATAATGTTAAGCATCTACTACAATGAGGAGGGTGCGTATTTGTGGTGTGAAGAATAAAAGTCAGTGGGCACTGAATATATAAGTATTATAATCTTAAGAGGATGTCCTTGGGCTATTGATATACTTTGTAATACTAAAGTTTAGAGCTATTCTGTATTTTGCAGGTATCAAACTTCAAACAACTGTAACTTCCCTTCTCTAAATCTCACTCACAAGGAAGTTGGAGGATCTTTCTATACAGTTCGGGAAATCGTAAGAGAAATAATTCAGGAAAACATAATTTTGGGGCCTGCTAGCTCATCATCACAAAATGGAGATGTTATTAGTTTTTCAGTTCAGAATGTGTTATCTCTACCACCTACAATTGATCTGAGTAAAGAGGCTGCTAGATTTGTCAATGAGGATGAAACATTGGGCAACTTATTAGTGGAAGAATATCAGAAAGATGTTCAAGTAGAATGCAAGGAGGTTTCAATGGATAATTCAGTAATTATTTCTCATGCCACAAACCTAGCAATGCTGGAAACGTGGCATCACCTTTGATGGTTTAGAAAATAAAATAGCAGCAGTTTCCGAGGTTATCCCTGCCAGTGGTGGAAGCAAAGCCCATGAAGAAAATGATACCATCTTTGTGAAATCACTGGATGATGACTCGTTATTAGATGGCTCAAATGATACATCCGCACATATCCTTATATCTGGTGCCCCTTGTTCAACTAATGATGCCAACCCGGCATATTCATTTGAGAGATTTGAAGGTGAAGAGGGCATTGGTTCTATTTGAGTGGGTTTCGCCTCTTCTTCCTTGGTAGAGGAGACAAAAGCGGTGAATGTTGCAGCTGATATTTCCAACGGCATTATTCTCACTTCGAATCAAGCAACACTTAGTGATTGTGATGTGCAGGAGATCGCGGATGTTAAGGTTAGGCTTCTTTACTTGTTCAACATCTCCTTGGCCACAAAAATGAGAGTCAGTACCAAGATATTTCCTGCAAAGTGTAGTCAAAAGGTCTGTTTGATAATATCTTATTTTTTAGCTGTGGTCTGATTGGGAAGTGTAGGAGATAAATTCATCCGGGCTTGGATTGGCTCAGTTGAACTGTAGGAGATAAATGTTTAAATAAAAATGATTGTGTGGATCTCCCTGATTTTTGACTAACTGAATACATTATACATTCTCTATTTCAGAATTTCCGTTAAATATGTCTAGCTTATTATCATTTCTTTGCAATAATAGTTACTCTCTGGATTTGGGTGCCTATAACAAATGGCTCTAGAGTTAGTTTAGATATCTAAATGGTAAATTTAGCTGTACTTAAGTTGTTTGTTCTAACCGCATTCGTTACTTTTATGCTCAAACACTCCTGGGTAGGTTTCTTTTAGCTTTGTTGTTGTCTATACTGTGATAGCCAGCTATTTTTTGCTTACGTTTGTCGCTATTGTGTAGATGCTACCTACTATTGCTGTCAATGATGCCCGGGTAGAAGATACAGCTGGCACTGATGTGAATCCTGCTTCACGGATCATTGGGAAACCTATTCTAAAGAATGCAGAGCCTGAATGAAGACCTAGAAATGCGAAGAAGGCAATAATCATTCGGATGGAACACGCAGGTTAAACCTTGTTCCGGCAATTGCACCTTGCTTAACAAAATACATTATGATGCTGGTAAAGCCCTTTTTCGTTCATCAATAGTAATTTCGATCTCTTTCTCATCTCTAAGAATTCCTTCTAGATATTAATTTCAATCTCTTTCCATTTTGTTTTATCTTCTGTCTATTTTTATTGTGAAGGTTGCTGCATGATCAATGATTTTTGACTAAGGGCATTTATCGAGATAACATTTTTTATTGCGTTTTACACAATGATAATTGGTAAATAGCTGAAGGAAGATTATTTGAAACTAATGATAACTTTGTTCTTCAAAGCCTGTTATAGCTACTTTCTGACCATCATTTCATTCAAAAGATGATTACATAATTCTCACAGTGGATTGATTGGTTACTGTAAGTCTTTCCTTGTGTTGCAATTTTAAGTAGACATAGCTGTGTATTACACAATTTTAACTTAAATAGAATCTCTTTTCCAGCTATGAGGGTGTCATTTGCAGCTCAATAGAGGCAAAAGAAGCAGTTTCTAGGTATAAACTTTGTACTTGCTCTACTTCATGCAATGAATCAAGTATTCAGCTTTTATTGGATCTAATCGTTGTAACATGTTGGACATTCCTTTCGTGGTCATAGATTGTTAGTTTACATGGTTATACAGTCTTATGAAGGAACCTTTCAGTTCCATACCTTTGACATGGCTTGTCATGGAGGATGAACAGGGAAAACGTTTATCTTTGTTTGCGGAGATGCATTGGTTGAGTCTATTTGACGAATGGAGAAATGCTTTCAGTAGGGCTGATATTGTTGTGTTTCCTGACTTCCCTCTTACGGTAATCATGCTTGATACTGGGAACTTTTTCGTCATTTCTGGTACCCTAGCTGATGTCTCGGCAGTGAAAAAGTATATTCTGTCACATTCCAAAACTCTATTGAGAAAAGATCATGGCTTTGGTGATGATGACCTGGTTATTGTCGTGACTGGAACTTCTTTGCTTTATGATGAGTTTCCACGGCGTCATGCAGTTATTTTGGAAAGTGTTGGTCCTCTACTAATGAACCTAGAGAAGATGGAGACCGTGGAGGGGGAACTTTTAAGTTCATTTTTCTGGATGGGAACACTTCTGATGGCTACCAGAATGCTTTTAAGGTATGCGGTGAGGGGTCTACTTTATACATTTCTTTTTTATTGATCAATCAATGATGTACTGGTTAGTTTAAATTTTATACAGGAAGTTGTATCACTGTTGGGACTTCCTGATGATTCTTTAAAGCGCTAGAATGCAGATGATGATATCAATGCCTTGTTCTTGATGGCTGATATTGTTATTTATGATTCAGTTAAAGATCAACAGAGCTTTCCATCTTTGCTGGCTTGAGTTATGTCCTTTGAAATACCCATCATAGCTCCTGATTTGGCTATTATAAAAAGATATATGAGTATATGCTTTTTTAACTGGGATATCAAACTTTGTAATATTTGTATGTAATGTTATATGTTATAAAGGTTCTTCTACATTGTTGGTTTAATTTTAAGAAGGTAGTGATAATTTTCTTGCATATGTGATTGTTAAATATCTTATGTATTTGCTAAATCTCTGCTGAGTCTTTGACACTCACTAAAAAGATTATTAATTTTTGGACATTGATGAGATTGGAAACTCATAACTTCAATTTCATATGTCTGCTTATGGTTTCGTGTAAACACATTTCAAATAATAGATATATGAACTTTTGACGCTGCACTAAAAAGATTATTAATTTTTGGGCGTTGATGAGGTTGGAAATTTGTATCAATTTTGTTTGTCTGCTTATAGCCTAGTCTTAGTATTTTTCAAGTTATAGATATATGAACTTTTGACTCTATAGGTTCTTTCCTTTTCTCTTCTGATTTCAGGCATGAAAGTTTCAAAGTTTGCATCTAAAGTTGCAGCTTCTGGAAAGTTGCTAGTGCAAGACATGATGCCGTCTGAGTGTTTAGGCGACTATGTAAAAATTATTGAATTGAAAATGTTGTCCAGTTTCCATCAGAAACAGTGCTTCCAGAGTCTTTCCATCATCAACATCAATCATGGGAATGCTCACTGTTTCAGCAGGAAACAGTGCACCCATTTAAGGAAGCTCTACCAATAAAATGAGTGTAGTAAATGTTTTGGAAACTAAATTGGCTGTAATGCATACTGCAAACAACTCATTGGAGGACGAAACTAACAAAATGGTTCATCATAGCATTACCTGGTTGGACTGGGTACGAGAAGTAGAAATTGTTAAAGAACATGAAAGACATGAACCGGATGAGGTGAGCATTCACAGAATGGGTTTGGTATTGAGGGAGTTTTAAGGATGTTAATGTGAAACTCTTTCTTGGTCTATGTAGGTTGAAAAAAAACTGAGAGAGTGCTAAAAAAGCTGAAAAAATTAAAGCTGCGAGTAATGAGAGAGATGAAGCTGACATGGTAATGATTTCTTTCAGAGAGTGCTCCAGATATTTTATATTTCTATGGTAGTGTACAATATGTGACTCTCCTTTTTTTCAAGAGTGGTTGAACCTGATTTGCTTGGTCTTTTGTTCTTGAATTACTGTTGATGGTGTATCCCCCCATGCCTTACAATGAACGCAGATAGATATCTGTGTTAACTAATGAATTTGTGGATGGAATAGAGTAAGGGTAAATCTAGGCATTTGAAATTTTCTCTTGAGTTTCATGGTTGTAAAATTTGGATGATCTAACCATTAATCCTAAATATTAAAGCTGTGGTTCTTGTGTATATGGAGTTTATGATGGGCGTGGTACATGGTCATGCCTACACCATGGATCTCTTTATCGGAGATTAAGCATGGCGAGTTATTATTATTATTAATTATTATTATTATTATTATTATTATTATTGTTGTTATTATTATTGTTGTTGTTATTGTTGTTATTTTTATTTTTATTTTTATTTTTTACTTCACAGTTCTTCATGAATTTATGTTCAACCACCATTAGGGTTCCTCAAATGGGTTTTAATGTGCAACGTTTATAGTTCATATATTTTCACTCCTTTGGATTTTACATTTTCTCAAGGAATGTTAGAACATCTTTTATATTAGTTAGCGGGGAAGTTGAATTTGCCAATTGCTTTTTACATGCATATATACATCTCAGCATGAACTAAAGAGGAGGAATGATTATTTGCTTTGTCTTGGTATAAAAAGGTTCAAGATTAGAACTTAGTTTGTTTATTTAGATGAACTTCTTGTGACATGATTTAATGTTAAATTCACCCAGTCCTTAGAGGGGAGGAGATCTACGTCACATGATGTTGATGATGTGTCTCATCTTATGCTGTTAAATGATACTTACTATAAAGATCTTCTTAGAGAATATATTCCGATTGTTATGTTGTTACAGTGTATAACATTGGTAAAGAAGGATGGAAGAAGCTATCTGGAGATGATGTTGGAGAGTTGCATTACAAGTACTACCCGGTAGCTGCAGCTTTCGTTGAACAAAAAATGGCAGAGGCCTAATTATTTGGAAATGATGACTCTGTTGTGCTTATGAACTCCCGTAAAAACTTATTAAGATCTGTCAAATTTTCTTTGCTCAAGTTTGTCAACCAATAGGTGCACATATTTGAAACTGAAAAAATGTGCGACCGAGTAAAAGCAGCTTTCCTTTCGAATTTGTTCCACATTACTTTGTACTTTCGATTACACATTTTTACTGAAGGTTTTTGCCAACCAGGGGCTCCAGTAAGTATGCAGATGATTTATTGTTGCTCCCAAAATATTATATTTGAATTTGAATTTGATACTAGATCTAATGTTTAAGATTTACAATTCAAGTAGGGTTAAGTTGTTTTCAATTTTATTCATAATTTTCTGCCCTAAGCACGAATAAGCAGGGCTCTTTGTGGTTTCTTGTGGTGATGACCCTAGTGTGCTGGTTATGAATGGTGAAGTGTGCCTTCTTTGAGATGATCCCCTAGCAAAGCACATAATGACAATGATTTGGTAGATCAAAAGGGTGGCGGCAATGGCCGAGATTAGGGCAGTGGAGATCATGAGAGGGCCGACGATGAGGCACGGATATGGTGGAGGGATTGGAGAATCTGTGTCTTCTTAACTGGGGAAGGTCTGGTTTTGGCTGGGGCTCGTGTGCAATATTTTGTAGTGTACAAGAATGAGCAGCAAGTTTAACAAGCAAGGGGCGATGGTAACAATTTCATGGTTGGTTTGCTCACTATGTAAAGTCTATAATAATTTTTGCCAGCTAAAGAGCTGGATAAATATCGGATAACAACGTTGGAAAGGGTGGTTAAAAGCCAAAAGCAAGAATTTCTTGTTCCTTTTGGACTTGAGAGTATTGGCTTGTTGAAGATTGATGGTCTAGTTTTGATTTTAGATTTGATGAGTTTGGCAACACATTGCAGGTTATATGCATCGTAGATATATTTCATTGCTACCAAAGTTCGTTACCCCACTAAAGTGTAATTAGAAAATGACAACATTTGAGGTGGGCATGGATGTTCAAATGTTCAAGTCTGACCATCAGGTCTAAAGTTTTTGTGACTGAATTTGAACGAAAAGCATGATTAGCTCTGCTAACTCAATATGACACATAAAAAGCATACAAGATATAAATAAGTTGAGAGTTGCGAAAACTAAAATCATTTTTTTGAAATGGTGTTTGAACATTGTGATAGAGGGTTAAAAAAACAAGCTTGTATTTTTTGTAACAATTTATAATTATTCTCGTTTTTTCACTTCAAAAAACTTTTTTCTCAAATAGCTAGAACACAAAAACATGGAAATTTAAATTAAAATAAGAGTTTGCACCTCCCTTTGGGCTAATGGGTATTACAGAAAGTTTGGCTCGTTTAAAACAATTAACAAACCACAATCCAGACAAGGTCATTGATACAATAAACATCCATGAAACTTCATAAATAATCTGTTTCAAAAAGTAACAAAATATCCACTCAAGATATATTAAATACCCCTGGAAAAATTCCTACATGGAGAAACAAGACCAATCATCAGGTCATTTCGGGCCAAGCGGATCCTTTATCATAAAAAGGATGCGCTTCAAGAGAACCTGAGCAACAATTATGCGTGATTTAAGTTCACGTGTCAACCAAACAGTTACCAAATGTCCACTCCAACCCACACTAGAAATTGTTGATACTCCACCAATAAATTCTTAGTAGCAATATTCTCAAACAAATTACATCAAACATATGGCATGCAATATAGAAGCAACCTAAAATAGTTATGTTGTCCATAAAACTACCAGAAAATTAAGAGTAACAAGATAACACCCTATTTCCAACTGCCAGCATGAAACAACATCACAGCCGGTTCAAATCATCATAAATCTACAAATTAATTAACTAGCAAACAATCAATGAACCTATAACGGAAAAAAAACAATGTGCTTAAGAAATAAAAATAATTTTCGAATCTAACAATCACAAGGACGAGTGGAGTGATGATGGGTCTAGGAGGCTCCGGAGAACTCACAAGTAATACAATTTAATGGAGAAACGGATTTTCCAAAATCTTCCATACAAAAAAGGAGTGATATCGAATTTTTTTCTGATTAAACACTCATTTTGGCTCGTGAAATTTGGCAAACTTCATCCAATAATTCATCATTTTTATTGTGAAACTTGTGCCAACTCTCCAAACCATTTGGCATGCTGCCATCAGCTAATCAATAGAACAACACGTCCCCTACTCTATCCTTCCTAATTACTCTTTTTCCGGGCATAATGCTATTAACATTAGAGACAGGTTCTGCAGTGATGACATCAACAGCCAGCACCTGGGAAGATCGAAGGCAGCTTTGGGGTGAACCGGGAAGACAGGGGCCCAAAGCTCGAGCAGCCGAGGAAGGGGAGCAGAGTATAAGCTTTCTCAGAGACACCAACACTGCCAATCAATCAATTATGATTTGATAAAAAAAAAAATAGAACCATTAGATACCACTTGGGCAAATCATCCTCTATGAACAAACATAAACATCCAATTCACAATAGCAACATGAACAACACACATGACCAGTTTGAGTCAACCAGTCCTGCTCTGCCAAGACTCAAAGAATATATCCTCATTGAGTCGATCATCATTTAGGTTTCTCTTTAAATGACGCAATTTCATGGATTTATTTATTTATTTTTAACAAAAAACAAAAACAAACAAAAAAAACTCCGTATGAGTTATATCTAAATGGTATAAGCAATAGAATCAGCTCCCCATCTTAATTTCTGGTACACAAATATTGCTCTACAATACATATATCTTTTACTATATAGTAACAGAAAACTACAGACATGCTGGTAGAAATTCACCTCATAAAAAAGGAAGCAAATTTTGGGATTCAAATCAAAGCTCTTCAAATTATTCAAGTTGCCATAATTGTTCCAGTGAAGCTCATGTTTCATGAGTGCTTGGAAAATTAATCCCATTTACTCGTCTTTCTTGAGTGGTTTGAAAATTAATCGAATTGACGCGTTTTTCATGAGTGGTTGGAAAATTAGTCTACTTGACTCCAAGGACGGGAGTATTTAGAATCAACTCAGAGTCTCCCCTCATCCCATGTTGATTTCAGGTGCACAAATATTGTTCTACAATACATATATCTTTTACTATGTAGCAATGGAAAACTACAGAGATGCTCGTAGCAATTCACCTCATAAAAAAGGAAGCAAATTTTGGGATTCAAATCAAAGCTCTTCAAATTATTCAAGTTGCCATAATTATTTAAGTCAAGCTCGTCTTTCATGAATGGTTGGAAAATTAATCCAATTGACTCATTTTTCCTGAGTGGTTTGAAAATTAATCGAATTGATGCGTCTTTCATGAGTGGTTGGAAAATTAGTTTAATTGACTCCAAGAAGACTCTGATATTCTCTTCTCTGCTTTGTTAAGAAATTATCATCTCATTGCTCTATTTATAAATTATCATCCAATTGATTTGCACTTCAAATTGTTCATGCAATTCATACATATTAAGATGAAGCTTCTCCTTGTTCTTCAAATTATTCTTCTTCTTCTTTCTATCATCCAAATTTGCCATCTCACTCACTTCAAATGCTACAGATCGGTTTGCCCTGCTTGCTATAAAAGATCAAATCACCTCCGACCCAACTGGAGCCCTGGCATCCTGGAACCATTCTTTGCATTTCTGCGATTGGGAGGGAGTCTCGTGTGGTCGTCGACACCGGCGTGTCATAGGGTTGGACGTGGACTCCTTCAATTTGAGTGGGACACTCTCGCCTTATATTGGTAATCTGAGCTTTCTTAGATGCATCAACCTTCACCTGAAACTACAAGGAGCGATCCCAAGTGAGATTGGTCGTCTATATCGGCTGCAGTAGATTGGACCTAAGCTGGAATTCATTTGCTGGAGAGATCCCTCCCAATCTTACAAATTGTCTTTCTCTTGAAGAAATGGATTTGGCTGGTAACAAAATAGCAGGGAAAATCCCAAATCAGTTGGGTTCCTTGTCGAGGCTCAAGGCACTCTATCTTTATGACAACCGACTCACAGGAAGTATTCCCTCGTCACTTGGAAACTTGTCGAGGCTCAAGGCACTCACACTTTATTTTAACCAACTCACAGGAAGTATTCCTTCGTCACTTGGAAACCTCTCTTCTCTTGAAGAAATGGATTTAATTTGTAACAACATAACAGGGAAAATCCCAAATCAGTTGGGTTCCTTGTCGAGGCTCAAGACACTTGAACTTTATGGAAACCAACTCGCAGGAAGTATTCCTTCGTCACTTGGAAACCTCTCTTCTCTTGAAGAAATGTATTTGGGCTGGAACAACATAACAGGGAAAATCCCAAATCAGTTGGGTTCCATTGTCGAGGCTGAAGATACTCAAACTTTATAGAAACCAACTGTCAGGAAGTATTCCTTCGTCACTTGGAAACCTCTCTTCTCTTGAAGAAATGGATTTGAGAGATAACAACATAACAGGGAAAATCCCAAATCAGTTGGGTTCCTTGTCGAGGCTCAAGGTACTCAGTCATGATCATAACCAACTCACAGGAAGTATTCCTTCGTCAATTGGAAACCTCTCTTCTCTTACTTTGCTTGATCTAAGTTCTTACAATCTAAATGGGACACTTCCCATTGAGCTTGGCCATCTCAAGAGCTTAGCAGTTTTCTATGTGAGGTCAAATCAAATATCTGGCACCATTCCAGATTCAATTTACAATCTTTCTGAGATCACACAATTGGGAGTATACCAAAATAAGCTGTCAGGGAAGCTTCCAACAAATCTTGGCAAGGAGCTGCTCCCTAATCTGGAATATTTTTGTGGAGGTTCAAATAAACTCGGAGGGCACATCCCAGTTTCTCTCGTTAATGCGTCCAAGCTTGAAATCCTTTCATTGTCCCACAACGAATTCAGAGGAATCATACCAAATTTCATGGGATGTAACAACAAGTGGAGCCTATGGCATTTAGATTTGAGATCCAACCAACTGGGGAGTGGGGGCACGAATGATGACATGAGCCAATTCATTCATTCTCTTGCCAATTGCTCTTGTAACCTTCAAACACTAGCCCTTGGTGACAATCAACTCTCAGGAGGCATTCCTGATGAAATTGAGAAACTTGACAGCCTTAAGGTACTACACTTGAATGGTAACAAAATCGCTGGAAAGATTCCACCAGCTTTGTGCAATATTGCTCGATTGAAAGGACTCTACCTGGGAAACAACCACCTGGTGGGTGCAATTCCAGAATGTCTCGGAGATACATTGGATCTTACCCATTTAGACCTCTCTCAAAACAAGCTATTAGGAGGAGACATGGCATAGGAATACGCCTTCATAATGCCAAATGCGTGCACATCCCCAAGCCTGCTGTATATTGTATGTATGTATGTATGTATGTATATATAGTTATATATACAGCTGAAATTAAATGTATCTTTTCTCTGTCAAAGCTCAAATTAGTTGTTCTTTATCTTTCAGAGTTCAAATCAAATGTATCTTGGTCATTCCTACACACGGGATCTCTTTATCGGGGATAAAGCATGATAAGTAATTGTTATTGTTAATAATAATAATTATTATTATTATTATTATTTATTTTACAGTTCTTCATGAATTTATGTCCAACCACCATGTTAGGGTTCTCCAAATGGGTTTTAATGTGTAAAGTTTATAGTTCATATATTTTCACTCCTTGGATTTTACATTTTCTTAATGAATGTTCGAACGTCTTTTATATTAGTTGGCAGGCAAGTTGAATTTGCCAATTGCTTTTTACATGCATATTTCATCTCCGCATGCAGTAAAGGGGAAGAATGATTATTTGCTTTGTCTTGGTATAAAAAAGGTTCAAGATTAGAACTTAGTTTGTTTATTTAGATGAGCTTCTTGTGACATGATTTAATGTTAAATTTACCAAGTCAAAGAGGAGAAGATCTACCTCAGATGATGTTGATGTTGTGGCTCATCTTCTGCTGTTAAATGACACTTACTATAAAGATATTCTTTGTGAGATTGGCGGTATGTTTGCAATTGCAAACAGAGTCGATGGCATTCACAAAATACCTAGGATTGGATTTGAGGCTTGGAGTGCTGGTGGGAGGAAGGTATTGGTTTCTCAAATGACTTGCTTCTTGTCTAAAGTGGCATTCATTCTTATTGAACAATGATGGGTCAAACTATGGTCTTTTCATTTGTGTAATTCTTTGTTTGGCTATTTTCTGTGTCTCTGAGTAAATTCTATTGACTTTGGAGGAGGAATGAATAATCAGATTCCTATATCAGGCATTCTTTGTATTATTGTTCATGTCACAAGGTATGTGTTTATATGTTTGTATATATGCTGGAACTCACTTGTATGTGTCTGGACCAGGTTTCTTTATCTAATACGGCTGAATAGCTGATGCTTTGTGATATGTAGTTTACTTTTGGGTCCATGCTGACATCAACATTTGGGTTAATAAAGAAATTCCAAATGTCGACTTCTAGTCACTGCAAGTATGTGTTACAACTTTTCATCCGGATTTGATATTCCTGTATTAAGTGTTGTAAGCACTGATGTTATGGATGAGTAGTTTTAGAAGCCTTTTTTCTTTATGCTGTTCTAAACTGATGAATAATTTTTATGCTAGATGCTGCAATATATGCTTAGCTATTGACTCCTAATTTTCATTCATCAGCTTCATCCCAAATGTGAAATTATTTGGCTCTTGGTCTACTTGTATTACAAAATGCTCAACTATTTAAATGTGTCAAACAAAATCTTCCCCCAAGATTCATATTTTAGACTTTATTGTTATATTTTTACCTGATAGATTTCTGAAAATTTCTCTGTTTTACCTAAATGTAGGGATATATTTGCAAAAGCATTTCAGCTAATGTACAATTTGCCATATGATGTAGAAGCTATTCCTCCAATTCCAAACGATGGTGGTTACTGGTCTACAATGCATGGCTGGATAATGTCGACTCCATCATTTCTGGAATTTGTAATGTTTTCAAGGTAAATTGATGCTGATGTAAAGACTATGAGGGGTTCAAGTGCTCTGGTTGCTTTGTCATTTATGTACTCAATATTGGAACATCTTTTGAAATTGACCAGGATGTTTACTGATGCACTTGATAAGGTCAATTACAACCTAAGCAAGGGCAGTGAATGTCTGCTTGGATCATCAAAACTTGAGGTATCTGTGATATGGGTTGATGAGTGTGACTTGTGTATGTACCTTATATTGTTCAGGTTGTGTAGATCTTTCGAGTAGACAAATATTTCCTTTAGAAAGGCTTTATGGAAGAGCATCGATTGAGTGTAAAACATTGGTGAGCATAATTTTGAGATGTTGGAGCATCTGTACTGTGGAGTGCCACATGCCAATGTAGAGAGAGATTTGGCTGTTTAGTTTATTGGATTGGACTACCTATAGTTTATTTGTAATTTGTCGAATTTGCGGAATATGTAATTTTCTCGGTCCATTCACGTTGAGTTCACTAGTTTGAGTGATAAATGGTAATAATGGACGGGTGATAAATTGTTTTACGAGAGGCCAATTGGAATTACAAGTAATTAAGTTTGATGTGCGATTGTCTCTGATTACAGTATTTAATGTTTGGGGACAATGGGAGTCTGACATGAGAATGTTCTGTTCGATCTATAACCTGTCTGTGTGTAACGAAAGGGTAATTGATACAAATTGGTTCTATGGAGCCTGGCAAAATTATCTGCAGTGTCTGTTTGGCAACTATATGTGACGTTGGAGTATGTGAATTCTCATGCACTCTGTAAAATCTAAATATTTTTGGCTTTTTCAACCTTTTTGGTTACATTTCCAGGTGCATATACATTGTTTTTTTATTGATTCTTCCATAAATACGTTAACAATGTCATCTGCAGTCTTCTTTGTGAAATTTCTTATAACTTTTGATTTAATATTAAGTGCTGAATCTAAGGTCCCATTGATTTTGAGTTAAGATGTTCTAGATTGATGCTATATCTGCCTATTTTTACTTGTAGTTTTCACACTTTTCAGTGTATAATATCAAATTCTTGCTCCATCAGGTCTTGGGGTGAATGAATAAAGAACCCATTTTTCTTTTGTTGCTAACATTGGTTAAAAGGCTTAAGGCTCTAGGATATGACATGAATGTAAGAATCTCGCTCCCTCTCTCCTGTCTCGCTCTAGGGTATTTGTTCTTTGAAATTTTACTTTTTTGTATAGAACATTCTTTTTCATCTATGAAATTTTATCCAGTTAAGTTTTGGATGCATAGCATATGACCATATTATTGGACAATTTTTGACACTCTGAACTGCTTTCATAAAATCTATTATTCACTTCATCATCCTATTTGTCATCTATGAGATTTAAAACTTTTAAGAGTCCATTTTGTTTTATCTTCTGTCTATTTTTATTGTGAAGGTTGCTGATGATCAATGATTTTCAACTGAGGACATTTATGGAGATAAGATTGACTGGTTACTGTAAGTCTTTCCTTGTATTGCAATTTTAAGTAGGCATAGATGTGTATTACACAATTTTAACTCAAATAGAATCTCTTTTCCAGCTATGAATGTGTCATTTGCAGCTCAATTGAGGCAAAAGAAGCAGTTTCTAGGTATAAATTTTGTAATTGCTCAACTCCATGCAATGAGTCAAGTATTCAGGTATTATTGGATCTAATCATCGTAAAATGTTGGAGATTCTTTTCGTGGTCATAGATTGTTAGTTTACATGGTTGTACAGTCTTATGAAGGAACCTTTTAGTTCCATACCTTTGACATGGCTTGTCATGGAGGATGAACAGGGAAAAAGTCTGTCTTTTATGCGGAGATGCATTGGTTGAGTCTATTTGACGAAAGGAGAAATGCTTTCAGTAGGCTGATATTGTTGTGTTTCCAGACTTCCCTCTTCCGGTAATCATGCCCTGTCAGTTTTGTTCTTCTAATGGATCCTTTACTCTGAGGTTTTTCACTCTGTACTTTCTTAGCATCAGATAATGTACAGCATGCTTGATGCTGGGAACTTTTTCGTCATGTCTGATACCCTAAGGGAATAAGTACATTCTGTCACATTCCAAAACTCTTTTGAGAAAAGATCATGGCTTTGGTGATGATGACTTGGTTATTGTCTTGACTGGAACTTCTTTGCTTTATAATGAGTTTCCATGGCGTCATGCAGTGATTTTGGAAAGTGTTTGTCCTCTACAAATGAACCTAGAGAAGACAGAGACCGTGAAGGGGGGAACTTTTAAGTTCATTTTTCTGGATGGGAACACTTCTGATGGCTACCAGAATGCTTTTAAGGTATGCAGTTAGGGGTTCTACTTTGCACATTCTTTTTTATCAACCAATCAATGATGTGCTGGTTAGTTTAAATTTTATACAGGAAGCTGTATCACTGTTGGGACTTCCTGATGATTCTTTAAAGCACTAGAATGGAGATGATGATATCAATGCCTTTGTTCTTGATGGCTGATATTGTTATTTATGATTCATTTAAAGATCAACAGAGCTTTTCATCTTTGTTGGCTCGAGCCTTATCCTTTGAAATACCCATCATAGCTCCTGATTTGGCTATTATAAAAAGGTATGTGAGTATATGCTTTTTAACTGGGATATCAAACTTTTTAATATTTGTATGTGATTTTATACGTTATAACGGTTCTTCCATATTGTTGGTTTAATTTTAAGAAGGTAGTTATAATTTTCTTTAAAGCACTATAATGCAGATGATGATTTCAATGCCATGTTCTTGATGGCTGATATTGTTATTTATGATTCAGTAAAAGATCAACATAGCTTTTCATCTTTGCTGGCTCGAGCTATGTCCTTTGAAACACCCATCATAGCTCCTGATTTGGCAATTATAAAAAGATATGTGAGTATATGCTTTTTTAACTGGGAAGTCAAACTTTGTAATATTTATATGTAATGTTATAAGTTATAAAGGTTCTCCTATATTGTTAGTTTAATTTGAAGGTAGTGATAATTTTCTTCCATACGTGATTGTTAAATCTCTTATGCAATTGCTAAATCTCTGTTGAGTCTTTGACGCTCACTAAAAAGATTATTAATTTTTGGGCATTTATGAGATTGGAAACTCATAACTTCAATTTCATATGTCTGCTTATGGTTTCGTGTTAGCACATTTCAAGTAATAGATATATAAACTTTTGACTCCACCCTAAAAAAGATTATTAATTCTTGGGCGTTGATGAGGTTGGAAATTTATATCAATTTCGTTTGTCTGCTTATAGCCTAGTCAACTGCATCGAAAGTTGATATATGAACTGCATCGAAAGTTGCAGCTTCTGGAAAGTTGCTAGTGCAAGACATGATGCCGTCTGAGTGTTTAGGTGACCATGTAAAAATTATTGAAAATGTTGTGCAGTTTCCATCAGAAACAGTACTTCCAGAGTCTTTTCATCATCAACGTGAATCATGGGAGTGGTCACTGTTTCAGTAGGAAACAGTGCACTCATTTAAGGAAGATCTACCAAATAAAATGTGTATTAATGTTTTGGAAACTAAATTGGCTGTAATGCATACTGCAAACAACTCATTGGAGGTTGATATTGTTGTGTTTCCTGACTTCTCTCTTCCGGTAACAAGGCCCTGTCAGTTTTGTTCTTTTAAAAAATCCATTACTCTGACGTTTTTCACTCTATAATTTCTTTCCATTAGATGATGTACAACATGCTTGATACTGGGAACTTTTTCGTCAATTTCTGATACCCTAGCTGATGTCTCGGCAGTTAAAAGGTACATTCTGTCACATTCCAAAACTCTTTTTGACTGGAACCTCTTTGCTTTATGACGAGTTTCCATAGCGTCATGCAGTGATTTTGGAAAGTGTTGGTCCTATACTAATGAAGGGGGAACTTTCAAGTTCATTTTTCTGGATGGGAACACTTCTAATGGCTACCAAAATGCTTTTAATGTATGCGGCGATGGGTCTACTATACACATTTCTTTTTTATTGATCAATCAATGATGTGCTGGTTAGTTTAAATTTTATATAGGAAGCTGTATCACTGTTGGGACTTCCTGATGATTCTTTAAAGCACTAGAATGGAGATGATGATATCAATGCCTTTGTTCTTGATGGCTGATATTGTTATTTATGATTCAGTTAAAGATCAACAGAGCTTTTCTTCTTTGTTGGCTCTAGCCTTGTCCTTTGAAATACCCATCATAGCTCCTGATTTGGCTATTATAAAAAGGTATGTGAGTATATGCTTTGTTAACTGGGATATCAAACTTTGTAATATTTGTATGTGATTTTATATGTTATAAAGGTTCTTCCATATTGTTGGTCTAATTTTAAGAAGGTAGTGATAATTTTCTTGCCTATGTGCTTGCTAAATCTCTGATGTACTTGCTAAATCTCTGTTCAGTCCTTGACACTCACTTAAAAGATTATTAATTTTTGGGCATTGATGAGATTGGAAACTCATAACTTCAATTTCTTATGTCTGCTGATGGTTTAGTGTTAGCATTTTTCAAGTAATAGATATATGATCTTTTGACTCCTCACTAAAAAAGATTATTAAGTCTTGGGCGTTGATGAGGTTGGAAATTTGTATCAATTTCGTTTATCTGCTTATAGTCTAGTCGTATCATTCTTCAAGTTATAGATATATGAACTTTTGACTGTGTAGGTTCTTTCCTTTTAGTGTTACCATACATCTTTTCTACTCAATAGCTGCTCCCTCATCGTTATTGAAGTGAAATAGAGTTTAAAGCCAAGTATTTGTTGTTTGCAGGTTGTTGATGATTGCATGGTTTACTTTTTGAAACAAACAACCCTGAGGCATTGACTCGGTCCTTTTCTCTTCTGATTTTAGGCATGGAAGTTTCAAAGTTTGCATCTAAAGTTGCAGCTTCTGGAAAGTTGCTAGTGCAAGACATGATGCGGTCTGAGTGCTTAGGTGACTATGTAAAAATTATTGAAAATGTTGTCCAGTTTCCATTAGAAACAGTGCTTCCAGAGTCTTTTCATCATCAACATCAATCATGGGAATGGTCACTGTTTTATTAGGAAACGGTGCACTCATTTAAGGAAGATCTACCTGTAAAATGAGTGTAGTAAATATTTTGGAAACTAAATTGGCTGTAATGCATACTGCAAACAACTCATTGGAGGATGAAACGAACAAAATGCTTCATCATAGCATTACCCAGTTGGACTGGGTTAAAGTTCGAGAAGTAGATTTTGTTAAAGAACATGAAAGATATGAACTGGATGAGGTGAGTATTCACAGAATGGGTTTGGTATTTAGGGAGTTTTAAGGATGTTAGTGTGAAACTCTTTCTTGGTCTATGTAGCTTGAAGAAATAACTCAGAGAAGCTTTGGCTCTTGGGATGATATTTACCGTAGTGCTAAAAAAGTTGCAAAAACTAAAGTTGCAAGTAATGAGAGAGATGAAGGCAAACCCCTTTGTGTATATGAAGTTTATGATGGACGTGGTGCATGGTCATTCATACATCGTGCATCTCATTATAGGGGATTAAGCATGGTGAGTAATTAGTATTGTTGATTATTATTATCATTATTGTTGTTGTTGTTGTTGTTGTTAGTTTAATATATTTATTATTATTATTATTATTATTATTATCTTTATTTTATTTTTATTTTTACTTCACAGTTCTTCATAAATTTATGTTCTACCACAATGTTAGGGTTCTCCAAACGGGTTTTACTGTGCAAAGTTTATAGTTCATATATTTTTCACTACGGATTTCACATTTCCTCAAGGAATGTTAGAACATCTTTTATATGAGTTAGCGAGCAAGTTGAATTTGCCAATTGCCATCTCAACATGCTGTAAAGAGGAGGAATGATTATTTACTTTGTCTTGTTGTAAAAAGGTTCAAGATTAGAACTTAATTTGTTTATTTAGATGAACTTCTTGTGACATGATTTAATGTTAAATTCACCCAATGCTTAAAGGGGAGGGAGATCTACGTCAGATGATGTTGATGTTGTGTCTCGTCTTCTGCTGTTAAATGATACTTACTATAAAGATCTTCTTTGTGAGATTGGCGGTATGTTTGCAATTGCAAACAGAGTCGACAACATCCATAAAATACGTTGGATTGGATTTTAGACTTGGCGAGCTAGTGGAAGGTATTGGTTTCTCACACGACTTGCTTCTTGTCTAAAGTGGCATCTTAAGCTTATGGGGCTCTATTCCTATTGATAAATGATGGTTGTGGTCTTTTCATATGTGTAATTCTTTGTTTCGCTATTTTCTGTGACTCTGAATAAATTCTATTGACTTTTAATGAGGAACCAATAATCAGATTACTATATTGTGCTTTCTTTGTATTATTGTTCATGTCACAAGGTACGTGTTTATATGTTTGTATATATGCTGGAACTGACTTGTATGTGTCTGGACCAGGTTTCTTTATCTAATGCGGCCAAAAAGCTGATGCTTTGGGATATGTAGTTTACTTTTGGGTTCATGCTGACATCAACATTTGGGTAAATAAAGAAATTCCAAATGTCATCTTTTGGTCTCTATGAGACATTCAAAATTCTGGACACTGCAAGTATATGTTACAACTTTTCATCTGGATTTGATATTCCTGTATTAAGTGGTGTAAACACGATGTTATGGACAAGTAGTTTCAGAAGCTTTTTTCTTTATGCTGTTCTAAACTGATGAATAATTTTTATGCTTAGCTATTGACTCTTAATTTTGATTCATCAGCTTCATCCCAAATGTGAAATTAATTGGCTCTTGGTTTACTTGTATTACAAAATGCTCAATTATTTAAATGTGTCAAACAAAATCTTCCTCCAAGACTCATATTTTAGACTTATTATTATATTTTCTACTAGATAGATTTCTAAAACTTTCTTTGTAATACCTAAATGTAGGGATATATTTGCAAAAGCATTTCAGCTACTGTACAATTTCCCATTAGATGTAGAAGCTCTTCCTCCAATTCCAGACGATGGTGATTACTGGTCTACAATGCATGGCTCGATAATGCCGACTCCATTTCTGGAATTTGTACTGTTTTCAAGGTAACTTGATGCTGATGTAAAGATTATGAGGGTTCAAGTGTTCTGGTTGCACAATTTGTGATACTCATGTCATATAACTGCGACATAATTTGTATATTTTCTTCTTCTTCCTTTTGTTTGCATCTTATTATTAAATATGTCTGGCAGCTGCAAATTCTAATTTGCCATTTTGACTGTCCAATTCAGTAGATTTTAGAAGATGACTTTCATGTTGAAACTTTCATAAAACGGTAATGTTCTGTTCTCTGTCAAGAACTTGCTTAACAATTGTTTTGTTTGTCCTTAGATTTGCTATATTGGACAAGTGCTTCTGAAACTTCAAAGCTGATACTTAGAGTTGAAGACTTAAATGCTATGCATTCACAAATAAGTCCTGGAAGATGAACTTTGAATTTCAATATAGTAATTTTAATTTTTCCACCTTGGCCAAGTGTTTGGATGGCTTTCAATACATGCCTTGGTCTTGCAAATATTTTCTTTTTCCAGAAACTATTACTAATTAATATTTTTGAAATATTATCAGACTGGTGCTTTGAAAGTACAGAAGTGATAAGTTTTATACTGTTATGGATGATAGTTGTGAAAAAGCATTGTTCAATCATAAAGCTGAGAACTTACACATATAAGCGAAAAAGCATTGTAGATGATTTGTTACTTGTTACTGTGTGTTGCACAGAACATTGGAAAGGACTAAGAATTGTTTAAATCTGTAGGTACATAAAAAAAGCAATGTTAATAATAGTCAATCCGTGCTTTGTTGATTCACATACATAATTCTGATGGAAGCTTTCAACCTTATGCTGTCATTATCAATGTTTGTATGATGCTGTCATCTTCATCATCATTGTTGTCATCATCATTGTCGTCATAGTCATAATCTGCCCCCTTATTTTTTGGTTGGGGAGTTTGTTCTATCCATTTGCTATAAAAAGGAAAATTCATTGTGTATATTTCATAATTATAATAATGGCTAGTGATTATTTGTGATGTCCTAGCTAATGTTAAGCATCTACTACAATAAGGGTACGTATTTGTGGTGTGAAGAATTAAAATTAGTGGGCACTGAATATATATGTATTATAATCTTAAGAGGATGTCCTTGGCCTACTGATGTACTTTGTAATACTAAAGTTTAGAGCTATTCTGTATTTTGAAGATATCAAACTTCAAACAATGGTAACGTCCCTTCTCTAAATCTCACTCACAAGGAAGTTGGAGGATCTTTCTATACAGATCAGGAAATTGTAATAGAAATAATTCAGGAAAATAGAATATCCATTTTAATATTATCTGGATTCCTAGATGGAAAAACTCTGCTGCAACTACATTTTGGTTAACAGAGGTCGGCTGTATCCTTAGTACTTTATCTTCCTCTTAATACAGTAGAAATGTTTTATGTCAAAAAAAATGGTTATTTTGAAAATAATAGTAGTAATAATAATTTTGAAGAAAAAAAGAGGACCTTTTTTCACGTTTAATATAATGTTAAAACGAGAACTTCTCCATGCCCTCCTCTCCATCTTATTTTTAACAAACGTGGAGAGAGACTACAACACTTTGGCCCATGTCCTCCTCTCCATTGTATGCCAGGTTGGGTTCGAGAAGAAAGTGATGGAAGATGACAAATGAAATGAAACAACATCTTTGCTAATAAAATACCCATCTTTGTAGTAAAGTTTGGCGCCTGCGGTGATGCATCCAATATTCTTAATCGTAATGTACTTAACAATAGTAAGACTTGGAAGACTTTACTACCATATGACACCCAATATTCATAATTTGGATAATGTTCCTAATTGCAATCACAAGCAGTTAAAAGCACAGATGCCAATACAAGATTTTTGTGAAAAGAAACCATGCTTTCTCTTTCGGCTGATATTTTTCCACAATGAAAGCATGAGAAAACTAGGCCTGCTTCTCAATTTAAATTGTTCTATGGCATCAATTTCTTATCGAAATTTCGCTCATTTTAGTAGTAGCATCCTATCTATGTTATATGATATTCTTGCTACTAGGAAGAATGATCAATGTTTTTCCTATTATCCCACGAGGCTTTTTTTCTAAAATTTACGCCTTTAGATGACCAAGATTGCTATTGATTCAAGTCAAGTCATGATGTCAACCGGCCCGCTGGCTATTAAACCTTATCTTATATGTGTCCCACGTGGTTAGATTAATAATGAAAAGATGGGATGAGTGCCACTAGTAGAAAAACTGTCTTCTAAGATTGTAAATTTACGACCGCATTGCAACGGATATGCAACCACTTAAAATTTACGACCAAAAATTTGCGAATTTACAATCACATTGCAACAGATTTGTAACCACTTAAATTTTACAATGGTATTGCAACCGGTTTTGGCATTGCAATTTGTAATTCTAATATTAGTGACCAATTTGCGACAGTTTTGCGATCAAATTTTTGCAACTGAAATAACCGGTTGCAATGCAGTTGAAGCTTTTGATTTTTTTGGGTATTGAACCAATGTTCAAGTCATCAATGGCACCTCTCTGTACAATATTGATTCACCAGACCTTCCTCTGCCCAATTAGGCCGAAAATCTCCTCCCACAAAGCCACACTTCCAGCAGTATTGAGGTAAATAAAATTTGGACTGCAAGCAACTAATGTCCAATAGCCAGCCTTGATCTCCTCATTGAGCTGCTCTCTCTCCCACCCACAATACCCATCAAAGAGTCCGAAACCCTCCAATCCCACCACATTTCTCTTCACCATCTCTGCTGCACACCCGACACTCTCCTTGGTACCATAGTACAACCCTTTGAGCACTTCTTCAAACACCCCACTCTTGCCGACCCCATCCTTCTCACCTTCTTGTGGGTTCACCAGGAAGCCTAAAGAGAACCTGGGTGGAGTGAAATGTCAGGGCAGGGTTCATGTCTCTGACCCTGATTTGGGATGAAGTGTTAGAGGAAGATATGTCGGAAGTGTTTTGACTTTTGAGGAGAAAAATGGAGATGAAATGTTGGTTGCAATTGTTATTACGTTTGTTAAAACAGTGCTGTTGTTAATTCTTTCAAATTTGCAGAGACATGAGAAATATCGATCTAGTATTTAATTTTTGGGGACAATGGGAGTCTGACATGAGTATGTTCTGTTCGATCTGGAACCTGTCTGTGTAATGAATGGGTTAGAATTGATACAAAGTGGTTCCATGGAGCCTAGAATAATTATCCACAATGTCTGTTTGACAACTATAAGTGATGTTGGAGTATGCGAATTCTCATGCACTCTGTAAAATTTAAATATTTTTCCTGCCACTATGCATTTTTTTAACATTTGAACCTGGCATATAGATTGTTTTTTTTGTTGATTCTTCCATAAATACGATAACATTGTCATCTGCAGTCTTCTTTATGAAATTTCTTATGACTTTTGATTTTATATTAAGTGCTGAATCCAAGGTCCCATTGATTTTGAGTTAAGATGTTCTAGGTTGATGCTATATCTGCCAAATTTTACATGTAGTTTTCTCACCTTTCAGTGTATAATATCAAATTCTTGCCCCATCTGTTTCCTGTGTCATATCAGGTATTGGGGAGAATGAATAAAGAACATAGGTGTTTAAAGGCTTAAGGCTCTAGGATATGACATGAATGTAAGAATCTCTCTCCCTCTCTCCTTTCTCGCCCTAGGGTATTTTTTCTTCAAAATTTTACTTTTTCTTACACAACATTCTTTTTCATCTATGAAATTCTATCTAGTTAAGTTTTGGATGCATAGCATATGACCATATTATTGGACAATTTTTGACACTCTGAACTACTTTTATAAAATCTATTATTCTCTTCATCATCCTATGTGTCATCTATGAGATTTAAAACTATTACGGGCTCATTTTGTTTTATCTTTTGTCTATTTTTTACTATGAAGGTTGCTTCATGATCAATGCTTTTCGACTGAGGGCATTTATCGAGATAAGATTTTTGAATGCCTTTTACACAATGATAATTGGTAAATAGCTGAAGGAAGATTATTTAAAACTAATGATGACTTCTTTCTTCAAAGCCTGTTATAACTATTTTCTGACCATCATTTCATGTAAAAGATGATTACATAATTCTTACAATAGATTGTAACAATTCTCGACTGAGAAAGTGCCATACACCATCGCAGGTTGTGTTCACTTTTTGTTTATTTAACTTATCATTTGTTTAATTTCCTTTTTGTAGCTTTTCCTGTCCATTCATAGTTGAACTCGTGGGCCTTTCTCAACCTCTCCCTACTTTTTATAATACCTCAATCTATCAACCTTATTTATTAGACATGTAAATCCCAGATTTCTTGCTTGTGTCTTCTTTTAAAAGAGACTAGTTTTTACTACAATTAAACTTCAATGGAGACAGAAAAATGCCCTTTTTATTATTTTAAAAATCCCTTAATTTTTGTTACCAGATATATGTTGTGGAAGATGGTGAAGCATATTCTTTATGGACGCAGATTGGCTGTCGGCCAATTATATTTGATTCTGAAGGTGTCATGGCAGTTGACTGGTTACTGTAAGTTTTTCCTTATCTTGCAATTTTAAGTAGGCATAGCTGTGCATTACACAATTTTAACTCAAATAGAATCTCTTTTCCAGCTATGAATTTGTCATTTGCAGCTCAATTGAGGCAAAAGAAGCAGTTTCTAGGTAGAAACATTGTAATTGCTCAACTCCATACAATGAATCAAGTATTTAGCTATTATTGGATCTAATCGTTGTAACATGTTGGAGATCCTTTTCGTGATCATAGATTGTTAGTTTACATGGTTATACAGTCTTATGCAGGAACCTTGCAGTTCCATACCTTTGATATGGCTTGTCATGGAGGATCTACTGGGAAAACGTTTGTCTTTGTATGCGCAGATAAATTGGTTGAGTCTATTAGACGAATGGAGAAATGCTTTCAGTAGGGCTGGTATTGTTGTGTTTCTTGACTTCTCTCTTCCGGTAACGATGCTCTGTCAATTTTGTTCTTTTAAAAGATCCATTACTCTGATGTTTTTCACTCTGTAATTCTTCCCATTAGATGATGTACAGCATGCTTGATACTGGGAACTTTCTCGTAGTTTCTGATACCCTTGCTGATGTCTCGGCAGTGAAAAGGTACATTCTGTCACATTCCAAAACCCTTTTAACTGGAACCTCTTAGCTTTATGATGAGTTTCCATGGCGTCATGCAGTGATTTTGGAACGTGTTGGTCCTCTACTAATGAACCTACAGAAGACAGAAACCGTGGACAGCAGAACATGTAAGTTCATTTTTCTGGATGGGAACACTTTTGATGGCTACCAAAATGCTTTTAAGGTATCAGTTAGGGGTCTACTTTCCACATTTCCTTTTTATCGATCAGTCAATGGTTAGTTTAAATTTTATACAGGAAGCTGTATCACAGTTGGGACTTCCTGATGATTCTTTAAAGCACTATAATGCAGATGATGGTATCAATGCCCTGTTCTTGATGGCTGATATTGTTATTTATGATTCAGTTAAAGATCAACAGAGCTTTCCATCTCTGCTGGCTCGAGCCATTTCCATTGAAATACCCATCATAGCTCCTGATTTGGCTATTATAAAAAGATATGTGAGTATATGCTTTTTAACTGGGAAATCAAACTTTGTAATATTTGCATGTGATGTTATATGTTGTAAAGGTTCTTCCGTATTGTTGGTATAATTTTAAGAAGGTAGTGATATTTTCTTGCATATGTGATTGTTAAATCTCTGATGTAATTGCTAAATCTCTGTTGATTCTTTGACACTAACTAAAAAGATTATTAATTTTTGGGCATTGATGAGATTGGAAACTCATAACTTCAATTTCATATGTCTCCTTATAGTTTATTGTTAGCATTTTTCAAGTAATAGATACATGAACTTTTAACTCGCCACTAACAAACATTATTAAGTCTTGGGCGTTGATGAGGTTGGAAATTTGTATCAATTTCGTTTATCTGCTTATAGTCTAGTCTTAGCATTCTTCAAGTTATAGACACATGAACTTTTTGACTCTGTAGGTTCTTTCCTTTTAGTGTTACCATACATCTTTTCTAGTTAGTAGCTGCGTCCTCCTCATTGTTGAAGTGAAATGGAGTTTAAAGCCAAGTATTTGTTGTTTGCAGGTTGTTGATGGGGTGCATGGTTTACTTTTTGAAGCAAACAACCCTGAGTCATTGACTCGGTCCTTTTCTCTTCTGATTTCAGGCATGAAAGTTTCAAAGTTTGCATCTAAAGTTACAGCTTCTGGAAAGTTGCTAGTGCAAGACTTGATGCCATCTGAGTGTTTAGGTGACAATGTAAAAACTATTGAAAATGTTGATCAGTTTCCATCAGAAACAGTGCTTCCAGAGTCTTTCCATCATCAACATCAATCGTGGGAATGGTCACTGTTTCAGTAGGAAACAGTGCACTCATTTAAGGAAGCTCAACTAATTAAAATGAGTGTAGTAAATGTTTTGGAAACTAAATTGACTGGAATACATACTGCAAACAACTCATTGGAGGATGAAACTAACAATATGGTTCATGATAGCATTACCCAGATGGACTAGGTTAATCTTCGAGAAGTAGAAATTGTTGAAGAACATGAAAGACGTGAACTGGATGTGGTGAGTATTCACAGAATGGGTTTGGTATTTGGGGAGTTTTAAGGATGTTAATGTGAAACTCTTCCTTGGTCTAAGTGCCTTGAAGAAAGAACTGAGAGAAGCTTGGGTTCTTGGATGATATTTACCTAGTGCTCAAAAAGCTGAAAAAATTAAAGCCGAGAGTAATAAGAGAGATGAAGGTGAACCCCTATGTGTATATGAAGTTTATGATGGGTATAAGCATGGTGCATGGTCATTCCTACACCATGGATCTCTTTATCGGGTATTAAACATGGTGAGTAATTATTATTGTTAATTATTATTATTGTTATTATTGTTGTTGATGATGTCCAACCACCATTGTTAGGGTTCTCCAATATGGGTGTTAATGTGCAACGTATTATAGTTCATATATTTTCACTCCTTCGGATTTTACATTTTCTCAAGGAATGTTAGAACCTTTTATATTAGTTAGCAGACAAGTTGAATTTGCCAATTGCTTTTTACATGCATATTTCCATCTCAGCATGCACAAAAGAGGAGGAATGATTATTTGCTTTGTCTTAGTATAAAAGGGTTCAAGATTAGAACTTAGTTTGTTTATTTAGATGACTTCTTGTGACATGATTTAATGTTAAATTCACCCAGTCCTTAAAGGGAGGAGATCTACGTCAAATGATGTTGATGCTGTGTCTCGACTTCCGTTGTTAAATAATACTTACTCTAAGGATCTTCTTTGTGAGATTGGCTGTATGTTTGCAATTGCAAATAGAGTCGAGAGCATTCACAAAATACTTTGGATTGGATATCAGACTTGGTGTGCCTGTGGGAAGAAGGTATTGGCTTCTCACATGACTTTCTTCTTGTCTAAAGTGGCATCTTAAGCTTATAGGGCTCTATTCTTATTGAAAAATGATGGGTCAGACTATGGTCTTTTCATTTGTGTAATTCTTTGTATGGCTATTTTCTGCAACTCTGAATAAACTCTATTGACTTTTGAGGAGGAACCAATAATTATATTGCTATATCTGGCTTTCCTTGTATTATTGATTATGTCACAAGGTACGTGTTTATTTGTTTGTGTATATGTTGGATCTGACTTGTATGTGTCTGGACCAGGTTTCTTATCTAATGCAGCTGAAAATAAGCTCGAGGATTTGGTAAAAGCGGATGCTTTGGGATATGTTGTTTACTTTTGGGTCCGTACTGACATCAAAATTTTAGGTTAATAAAGAAATTTCAAATGTGGAATTCTGGTCTCTATGCGACGTTCAAAATTCTGGCCTCAACCCTGCAAAGTAGAAATGTTAGTTTAGAGGATATTTTTTGTTCCAATATCTGGTGTTATTGAGGAGCAGCATCCTATGGAGCAGCGTCAGAGACAAATGTCGGCCAAGTTCTTTTACTTCACGTTATTGAAAAGTATGGATGAGAACATGGCCAAGGAATCTGATGATAAAATCCAACAAAATGAAATGTGGTTCTGGCCTTTAACATGAAAGGTGTATTGGCAAGGTGTTTATGAGAGGGAGAAGGAGGAAAGATATTGGGTGAAAATGGACAAGAAATGGAAAACAAAGGA
Organism: Piper betle; assembly: GCA_033002965.1. Lineage (NCBI taxonomy): Eukaryota > Viridiplantae > Streptophyta > Magnoliopsida > Piperales > Piperaceae > Piper > Piper betle. The sequence goes on from JAURVB010015071.1 coordinate 33,834, forward strand.
GAAGCTCTTAGAAAGATATAAATTTGGTTACAGACAAAAAACTCTTGGGTAGAGATGTAGATAAAGGGGAATAAGCATTTTTGCAGAAATAATGAGTCTTTTTACACATTTAGGCTAATGATGCTGTAGATAAATTTTTCCAGCCGAGCTGAATCATAACAGATATGGGGATGAACTCTTCCCATCCGAATGGTAGGTCAATTTTTCCATATAATATAGCCAAACAGATTTAGGTGGAGGAAAAACAGAATGTTGGAGAATAGGCTAATTAGTTAGGGCGGCCACGGATTATAGATTTTCCTCCCTTTCCACAATTTTTATATACTTTCAACTTCAAGTGAAAACACTTGCTGCCCATTTGTTCTTTGAAACTCTATTGATATATGTGTCTGTAAAGGCCATTGTAACATTCTTTGAGTATTTTTTGTGTGCGTCAATATTCTTTAATGACAATCTTGATGGTAGGGGGTATTATTCTCAACTTTTCATCTTACTAATTGAGAAGTTCTCTGAGCTTGAAAATTTAAATGATGTGTTGGTTGTGTTGGGTTTATCCCACATCGGTCGTGGATGATGTTGGTGAGTTGTATATAGGCTAATGGGAAAGCCTTATTCCTTAAGCTATCTTTTGGATTAAGAGAGACCATGTGATACCTATTGCAAGTCCCTTTTGGGGGCCGAAAGGGCCCAACAATGGTATTAGAGCTTAGTTGGGGGCTCAAAAGGCCCAAGAAGTGGTATCAGAGCCAGGTTAGAGCTGGGTTTGCGTATGCCGGTTGTTGTTGTTTCCTTCATGGGTTCCACCTGATGATTTGAGGGGATTTGAGTTGCCACGTGGGTGTCGTCTGATGAAAGTGTGAGAATGAGGGGAGTTGGGGAGTGTGCCACGTGGGTGCCGTCTGATGAAAGTGTGAGAATGCCAGACGACGATTGTTTCGGGCACGCCCTATGTGTGAAAGGGAGTTGTTGGGCTTATCCCACATCAGAGTCGTGGATGATGTTGGTGAGTTGTATATAGACTAATGGGAAAGCCTTATTCCTTAAGTTAATTTTTGGATTACGAGAGGCTTGTGACACCTATTGCAAGTCCCTTTTCTCTTTGTTAATACTATTTTTTTACCAAGAAGAAAGAAGAGCCTACTGACGTTCTACTGATGAATGTTCTACATTGAAATTTTGGCTTCTTCTTCTTGTATTCCCTTCTTCTTCCCAATTTGACCATACATTATGCTCATATAGTAATCGAGCAGTCTTGTCGATATCAATGTGTTTTATAGCCATTTTTGCAGATGATGGTTGGATTCATTGTCTTTTAGCTTTATTGCATATTTTTTCACTATTTAGATGTGACCTTCGCGATCCTATTTATAAATCCATCTGTTAGCTCACTTGTTATTGCTTGGAGGGTTTTTTGTATTAGAATTATGAACTATAAGCTAGTAACAACCTATCATTGTTGAACTCATGATACTCAAGTCCATTCAAGTTATGATACATAATTTTATTTTTATTTTTTAAATATTATCTTTTATGAGAATAGTTTTTCTAGACAATGTAAATGTGGGTCATTAGCCAAATTAAAACACCTGCTACCCATTTGTTATATTATCTTTATGAGAACTCTTGTGACCCATTTGTTCTTTGAAACTTTATTGATATATGTGTCGGTAAGGGCCATTGTAACATGCTTTGAGTATTTTCTGTATACATCAATATTTTGTAATGACTATCTTGAAGGTAGGAGGGTATTACTCTCAACTTTTCATCTTACTAATTGAGAAGTCACTTCAGATTGAAAATTTAAATGATGTGTTGGTTGTAGTTATGGAAGCTCATTGGGGGCAAAAGTGAATCATTGAATTTATTGGCTTTTAGATGAATGGACATTTTTTTGAAGTAGTAGGGACTAGTAGTATGGAAAACCATCCGTTTCTTGGACCTTTTTCCTACCAGTTGGTGATACTAATGTCATATAACTGTGACATAATTTGTATATTTGTCTCTTTTTTTTGCATCTTATTATTTAATATGTCTGGCAGTTGCAAATTCTAATTTGCCATTTTGATGGTCCAATTCGGTACATTTTAGAAGATAACATTCATGTTAAAACTTTCATAAAACAGTAATGTTCTGTTCTATGACAAGCACTTGCTTAGTAACTGTTTTGTTTGTCCTTACATTTGCTATATTGGACAAGTGCTTCTGAAACATGAAAGCTGGTTCTTAGAGTTCAAGACTGAAATATTATTCATTCACAAGTAAGTCCTCGAAGATGAACGGTGAACTTCAATATAGTCATTTTAATTTTTCTGCCTTGGCCAAGTGTTTGGATGGTTTTCAATACATGCATTGGTGTTGCAAATATTTTCCTTTTCCAGAAATTATTACTAATTAATGTTTTTTGGTTACCATCAAACTTAAGTAGGAGGAACCTAAGTAGGAGGCAGTTGGAAGGTATTGATAACAATGTGGCTATTAATCGTAATTCATCCATTTAGTGCTATCGGAAGCCTTCTATTCGCTGACCTGGTATTCACTCTTTTATGTGTTGCCAATGTCCTACTTCTGTTGGAGAACGATAACATGTAGGCCATTAAGGTCAGTATTTGTCTAGTGACAAAAACTGAGAGTATTTGTTTTTGGTGTGTACATGTAAAACCCTGCTTTGGGTTAGGATTTTACTTGCTTGTATTTTTGCTGGTTCGGGCCAGTTTTGAGTTGGTTCAAGTGAGCTTGACCCAAACTAGTTTTGCAGATCATGAGTATAGTGGGCCGTATGAGCATGTTCTGGTGGCTAAATATGCCTGACATACAGATGGTAGCTTGAGATAGGTTACAGCCGAGTATGAGTTATCATTCTATACGCGAGGTATACAGATGATTATTATGGGTTAGTCATGGTTGTAGGCCGAGATTTAGGCCGTTGTAGCGTGTAGTATCCGTTTGAAATTTTAAGAGTATCTCATTTGTATGCATCATAGGGATTTCGGATCATCGGATTGTGCCCCTATGGGCCCAACTTGATTGAGTCGTATGTTTTCACCCGATCGAGTTAAGGGTTCAAGGCTCATTTAGCCTTCTTGCCTCGATTTCTACTTATAAAGTCACTTTTAGGACTCGAGTCAGTTTTGACACTGGACGGTCTCGATCCGAGCTTTCCGTCCATATGCATAGTGCATATACCTATAGGTGGGCCCTACTCGACCACAAGTTGTCAAAAGTTCAGATCGTGCCACATGGCGAGATTAGAGCCGTCCACCTCGGTCCTAGCATCACCCAGTTATTTTTCAGAGATTTCTCATGATTTTTAGAGTTTTTACCCTAGCGTCAGTAGCCACTTCGGCTCGTTGCCGGTGAGTTTACGGACCACCCTGGCCACCAGACTGGCACCTAGGACCGTTTCGCATCCGACTTTCCATCCGTACCCATCACCGGCACCGGCGCTGGCACCGCCGCAATCGCATTTGCCGACAAAGTTTTTGGAGCATGTTTCTGCTGCCGCCGTAGCCCTCTTAGTCCATTTGCCGGTGCCAACGAGCCACCTACAGCCGATCTGACCACCCAGATAGATTGCCTTCATAGAGAGCTTCATTTTGAGATCACCCATGGCCATCGTCAGTGGCGACAATCGCCATCGGGTGTGGTCGCGATCGCCGCTAGGTGATGGGTCCATGGAAAGCAGCCAACTGCAAATATCAGAGACATGTAACCTTTAATTTCTTGGTCCAAATGCCGACCAGAAAAACTCCCTCCCCATTTTATATTATCAAAAATGCTACGAGGGACGGAAAAACCTGGATTGAGATTCACAACAAGCAATTGAAACTTTCGTAACTTGTAGATATTTGACGATCCACCCAATAATAAAAGGAGTAGAGCAATTTTATATTAGATATACTAGTTTATATAATTTTTATATATCCATTTGCATAAAATATAAAAATAATAAATATAATTATATTATAATGATAACTTACATGATAATATAATGATTTTGTTCCCGAACAAACTATTTAACATATAATTGAATAAAAAATATTTAAACTTTTCACTAGCACCCTTCGTGAGGTCAATGACCGCCCAAGGCGAGAATTCAACATCTCACAAGCACATTGCTTCATCTTCTCACAACAAGACACAAATGAAGCAAGTTGATGGAAGTAGTGCACCACCTAGTGAACTGCTCAACCAATAGGAGCACATCCAGAAGATTGAGGAGCAAAAACGGCTCCTTCATAAAGAAAAGAAGAAGAATGAAGAGAGACACCTCACACATGCTTGTACGTCATATCCTCCAAAACAATTCTAGCACAACATCTTCCATGGCTAATCCCCACAACGGTTAGTCAACAAACGGGCCTTCCTCCCCCTATTACAGCCACCCAAATATCAAGTCACCAGACATTAAGGTCAAGGCCGCCTTGCTACTTATATGGTTTGATAAATTCACCAATACAACAAGCTTTGTGTGTTTGAACTTGTATTGTTTGACACACCCCCTACTTTAATTTGGTTTATTATTTTGTTTATTGCCTTACTTATTGCTTTTGCCTTACCTGTTATCATTTGTTTGTATTTATTGTGTTTATCTTAATTGTGCTAAATTGTTTCCTTTAATAATCCATACTTGCGATATTTATAAGTGGCTAAGCATGGTGGGGATCAAATTTATTTGTTTTTGATTTATTTTATTAGTTAGTTCTCACCCACATAATATTCCTTTCAAAAGGTCCCTAAGAGTATCTTACATCCCCACACAAAATGAGTTCTAGTAGGAATGGAAGAAAAGGAAGCAAATTTTGGAATTCAAATCAAAGAAAGATTGATACTTTGGCAACCAACAAAATTAGACATCAAAAAAAGCAATCCAGGGGCAGAACCAGATCTACAAATATTAGAGATATGTAACCTTTAATCTCTTGCTCCAAACGCCGACCATAAAATGCTACTTCTGTTGGAGAATGATAACATGCAGACCATCAAGGTCAGTATTTGTCTGGTGTCAGAAATTCATCAGTATTTGTTTTTGGCTTGTACATGATTTGTTACTTGTTACTGTGTGATGCATAGGACATTGGAAAGGACTAAGAATTGTTTAAATTTATTGGTAACATTGAAAAAGCAATGTTAATAATAGTCAATCTCATGCTTTGTTGATTCACCTACATAATTCTGATGGAAGCTTTCAAATTTATGCTGACATTATCAATGTTTTCATGATAAGGTCATCTTCATCATCATTGTCATCATGGGCCTAATCTGCCCCCTTATTATCTGGTTAGGGAGTTTGTTCTATCCATTTGCTATAAAGAAGGAAAATTCTTTCTGTATATTTCATAATTATAATAGTGGCTAGTGATTATTATTGATGTCCTAGCTAATGTCAAGCATCTTCTACAATGAGGAGGGTACGTGTATTTGTGCTGTGAAGAATAAAAGCTAGTGGGCACTAAATATATAAGTATTATAACCTTAAGAGGATGTCCTTGGCCTACTGATGTACTTTGTAATACAAAAGTTTAGTGCTATTTTGTATTTTGCAAATATCAAACTTAAAACAACAGTGACTTCCCTTCTCTGAATCTCACTCACAAGGAAGTTGGAGGATCTTTCTATACAGTTCAGGAAATTGTAAGAGAAATAATTCAGGAAAATAGAATTTTGGGACCCTGCTAACCCATCATCACAAAATGGAGATGTTACCCACCTACAATGGATCTAAATAAAGTGGCTGTTAGATTTGTCAATGAAACTTATCAGTGGAAGAATATTAGAAAAATGTTTAATTAGAATGCAAGGAGGTTTCAATAGATAATTCAACAATAAATTCTCATGCCACGAACCTAACAATGCTGGAAAACATGGCATCTCCTTCTTATGGTTTAGAAAATGAAATAGCAGCAGTTTCTGAGGTTGTTATCCCTACCAGTGGTGGAAGCAAAGCCCATGAGAAAAATGATACCATCTTTGTGAAATTACCATAGTTGCAAAAATCGGAATCGAGGTCTGAATCGGTTTCCGAGGGAGTTACTGAATCGAATCGAATCGGTCTAAATTGGTCATGAATCGGTTCAATTGAATCGGTTCAAATCAATCCTATACAAAAATTTGACAACTCATAACATAAATACATAAAATACATAATTACATAATTTCTCGACACAAATACACAAGTTTATAGTTTAATACATGCACAAAAGACAAACACTATTTATCATCATAAGACTACAATTTCATAAGTGTAACGTTTGATATATCATCATTTGTTATCTATCAAATGAGAATAACAAGTTATCAATACAAGTCCACAAAATCAAGGTTTAGTATATTCCCAACCAATATCCATCTTTCATATGACAAATCTGGCACTGATAAAGAAACCTGTTTTCACAATAAAATAACTTACAAAAGCACTTGACAACATTATTGTAAACAGCAGACAAACAAAAATGAAAACAAAACAAAGCAACTCTAGAAAATAGGGAGGACGTCAGACCAATCTAGTTCAGCATAGTGTGCAGAGAATAGTTTCATATGCTTGCTTCAGATTATTGGCAATGCCTCCTCCAGACCGAAAAAGAATATCTGATAATCTGTTCACAATAACCAGGAGTAGCTTTAAACAAATTCAAAACTCTTGGAAACTAAAACTTGTAGGATCAAGTCCACCTTGAATCTTGTTTAACAGAAATATCACTTGACAGCAAATTATTTTGGCATGAAGACAGGTCTAAATGGAAAGTGAATTTCTTGCTTTAAGGGAAGAGACAGGTACTGGCTACAATACCTAAGAGCATTGGCTAGATCTGTTCACAACCTTCTGATCATAAGAGAGCAAGACTTCTTAATTAATGATTATCATTCAGCCCATTTATTTTTCTAACTAATCAAGTAAAAATTCTACACATTAATGTGATTGACAACTTTCAAAGGTAAGGACAACAACATCAACAATCTTACTTGTGAAATACTGAAAGTTGATGCGTAAGAATTTAATTACTTGATAACAACAACAACAACTGATCTTATCTTATGAAATCAAAATTAATTCCTAAAATCTGAACGCTGCACAACATCAACCATTCTTGCAGTACGGACATCCCACAAAATTTGAACACCAAATGCTCCTGCATATTTCAAAACAACATGAAAATTTTAGTAACAGAAAAGGCAAGCATGAAAATTTTTTAAAAAAAATGCTCACAAGGGGGGAGGCAAAGGGAGGGGCTCACACAGGGGCGATGGAGGGGGGCCATGGCACACGGGGACGCCGGCGGAGGGAGGGGCGAGGCCGGAAGCAAAGGTATCGGTGGCCGAGGGAGGGCCAAGGCCCAAGGGGACGGTGGCCGAGGGAGGCCGAGGCACACGGGGAGTAGCGGAAGGAGGGGCGACGCACACAAGAGCGGCAGCGGAGGGAGGCCGAGGCACATGAGGGCGGCAGCGGAGGGAGGGCCGAGGCAGAAGGGGGCAGCAACGGATAGGTGGAGGCATAAGGGGGCTGTGGTGGACAGGCGGAGTGAGGGGGAGGTAGGGATTTTATGTTTTAAAATTTTTAATTCTATTTTTGCCCATGCGTAAATAATTTATTCATTAAGATACCTAGGTTATTTTCATCATTTATCCATAAAACCGATTCTCCCCTATTTATGCCAATTTGAAATCGGTCGTGAATCAGTCCAAATTGGTCGATTCAATGACCGATTTTTAACTAACCGATCCATCAGTTTTTTCGATCGAATGCATTCCGATCCTATTTAAATCGGCCAATTCCGAGCCGATTTTTGCAACCCAGGAAATCACTAGATGATGACTCGTTAACAGATGGCTCAAATCATACATCTGCCCATAGCCTTATATCTAGGCATACATGAATATATGCGTATTTAAATCCAACATTAACAACTCCAAATTCATGTCAAAATATTATCTAGGAAGTACTATAATGGTCTCCTATATTTATGAAATAAATAATTACCTTTCACCCTCTTCAAACTTGAATACAGTGGATGACAATTTTAATGATTAGAATGCATAGTTTTGTACATACAACATTGATAAGTATATTATATGGCTAGAGATTTGTTGAATCAAGTGCTACAACAAACTGTTTTATAGCACTTGATTGATAGGTGAAAATCACCTAAATTACTAGTGTTCAAGAAAATAACAGTAATAATTAAGCTATTCTCCTCTAATTTAGGTGATTTACACCAATCAAACAAGTGCTACAGTGATTTTACTTGTAATACATGTTCAAGTGAATCCCTAGCCATATTATATATAATCAACATTATGTATTTTATCATGAATAGACGGTGCTATTTTGTTAAGCGAGATCAATAAACAATAAAATTGCCAATCAAAAACATCTTAATTAAATAAACCTAAAATAAAATAATAACAAGAAAGAATATGTGAGAAAGCATGTTAGACTTAACGTAGTTAGACAATGTGTTCAATTTAGAAATTATTAATTAATTTATATTTATTTATTAAAGGTTGTACCTCTCGTATAGGTAATAACTTCGAATGAAAAGTTATATTTATTTACTATTAGTAGATACGTCCTCACTCTCTATATATATCTCTGATTTGTTAGGTAAAATAAATAGGGCCCGTGAGGGCATAAGTTAAAGGTCTTAGACCATTAGGGTCTAACGTCTTAATTGAATCTTAAAGAGTCAATGTAACTCCAATGTAGGCTTATGACTCATTAAAGACTAGACTAACACATCAAACCATTAGGTTTAAGGCGCTTTACCTACACCCTAATATGCCCTACTTGTTTTATCCAACACGATAAGAACAAGATAGAAGTTTTGATATGTGTGCATGGGATGGGACATAACTTTGACAATTTTGGTTTAACCTGTGAAATTAAATAATTTTCAATGTGTGATTTTACCTCGACCGAAGGTGTATTTTATGTTGCACATACGAGATAAGTAATTTCGTATTAGCTTATATTTTGATTAAATACGTGTTTTAATCTTCATTGGTTAATAACAATACCATTTAAAATCTCTCACACTAAATATTTTTTGAGATAAAGACAATATAAATATACAGTACGAATGTATACTAAGGCCCCAATTTACAATGAGTGTATACTATGTCCCTAAATATACAATTTGAATGACATTCTTTCGACTAATAAAGGTTAGACACCATCTAGATCCAGCTTGATTGTAATTGCCAACAGTGGTGATTACAATCGCTCCCTTTTAAAAATAAAATCTATTTAAACCTAATTATATATAATAGTAATTAAGTTATAGAGTAAAAAACACCTTTTAATTATTAAGTTCTTAATATCATACATTGCCAAAAATTAGAGAAACTAGAGCAAACATGTAAACACCTTTTAATCATAATTTACTTTTAATCATAATTTACTCTTTAATGTAAACCAACATTAGCCCGTGAAGCGCATCGAGTAGATCCTCGTGCACTTCCCCAAGCACCCCGCACCGTCGCCGACCAACCTCGCTGCAATCACCCAAATCCCCCGCTCGCCCGGCGAGTGCGGCGCGTAGGCGTTGACGCAGCCAGCCGCGTGACCGAAAACCCGTGGCAGAGGGGCAGGAGCAAGCTCGCGGAGTCCCCCGCGATCTGACCCTTGCTGCAGCCGAGTGTCATGCGGTTTAAGCCGGGCCCGGCGTCGGAGAGGATCCAGGCGCGGAGGAGGGTGGAGGAGCGGAGGGTGATGGCGGCGAGGACGGTGCGGGTCGGGGCGGCCGGGGTGGAGGCGGAGGAAGGCGTGGGCGGAGACGGTGGGAGGGACGGAGGTGGGCGGCGGCGGTGGGGGGGGGAAGAGGAGAGGGAGAGGGAGGGGTAGAGGAGTAGGGAGGAGTGGGAGAGTGAGCCGGAGTGGTGGAAAAGTTTATAGCTTACGCTTACGGGAAATTTGGATTTCCTTTTTTTTTTGCAGTTAATAGAGCAGGGAGATGTCCATACCTGGGTTTGGAAGGAGTGTGTTCCTAGTGGAAAGGTTATAGATGACCAATCTATAACACCCCAAATCCGGTTCACACTCGTGAACCGAACCGGCATGTTACAGGCCCCGGTTAGGTCGGCTAACCCGAACCTAACTCGTGCGGATCCAATCTCGGCATCTTAAGATGAAGATCTAACTTGCTATATGTATGTATGAATGCATAAAACCCTAACAGGATACTACATGGATGACATGCAACCAATTTTCACACCAACCCAATTACAATCAAAATTAGTGAAAATTCTAAAATGAAAGGGACAGAATTTCCCCTAAAAATGTAATTAGGGGCCACCCTGTCAAAATCATATATATACAAACATATATACGCATAGCAACAATACCATTCACACAGACTTCTAATTTACTATATTCATCATTCTCTGAACTTTGGGTCCTCAACCCATCACACTTTTGCTGCGCTACTCTGATCATTTCATTTCATGTCATTGTCATGCCTCAAACATTTAATCATAGCATGTTATATAAAATAACATCATAAACAAAACATTAAACATTCAATCACCCAATGTGCGTGTGCATAAGACCTTATTGCTCCTCCGTCCTAGCCGGCACATCCATCTCGTGCTTATCACCTACATATATATAAGAAAAACGTCAGTAACAAGCGTTACTAGTCCGAAAAGAAAATAACTATAACAAGCTGGCTATGAGAGCAAACTCTCATATGAAAGAAAACATCATATACTCCACGTGAACACTCTGCAGGGCACTACTGAGGAGCCACTGGGTTGCAGATCCGGTAGCATCCCAAACTTACTGATCTACTGCTAGTACTGCGCCACTCTCGGCACTTCTTTTTCAGTACTTCTCGTAAAACTTTATCCTAAGCCCTCTCCTTACCTCCATATTTCTCCTGGCCTTGAGCACGAAGGCCGAGTACTCTCAGGCAGTCGCCTTTAATACCCTTTGAACCACAAGTCCGGACATGCACTGTACTAAACAGTACCCGTAAACCTCCACGTTCTCCGGGTGTGAGGAACTCAAACGCGGAGTTGTCAAGATCCCTCGGGAATGGAACAGTCCGCTGGCACTAATCCAGAGCCTGCTTTGACTATCACGGCATCCTCTGCATGGTACGTGCAGTCGATTTCTCCATCTCTCGTCTCACAGAAACGCGAAAACTATATATATATATATAGGCTTGGGTAGGGAGTTATATAATAGGCCCAAAGGCAACTTTTGGTGGATCTTGTTTTCGAAATCAACCTCGAGGGGTTATTAATCCAGAAAATGTTCGGTTAAATGGCCCGAGTTAAGTGGGATCTGATAAAACGCCACTTAACCCGTCCTGCAGACAATAAATCAAACATACAATAGAAAAGATCATAAAAATCAGAGACGATGTCCTAAACGGACCTGGTAGAAGCTCCAAGCGTGTCATCGCGCCTAGGCGGTGAGCTCCTACTCCGTACCTACACATCAAAACTAAATACTAACGCCCGCTAACTAAATGATGCATCAAACTCAATAAACATCACACAATACGAATAACATCCATCAACAGTCAAGTAATCATAAATATGAAAGTAATTCTAACTCATCCTATTCATACCAATTTTATTGTGCTTTTCTAAGTTACATCGTGGTCACTTATCATGCTCCGACTCGATCTACCTCATTAGATCACTCACTCTTCATTCACACTTAATCTCATCATGCAACTCATCACTTCATCCATCATTAAACATTAATCACATCAATAAACCAACCCTAGCATGTTGTGCTAACAATCATCAAGTTTAAATATATCAAATTCGGAGGTAATTATACCTCACGTCAGTCGGCAATCGGCGACGGCTAGGGTTCCGTCGCGTGTCTCGGAGCTCGAATTCGGCGCTCATCGACGTCCGACAGTTCGATCGGGATCGACTGGATGAACTCCTCGGAAGATCCGGCGAATTCCAGTGAATCCGATTTTCCGGCGGTTTTCCGGCAGCTGCTGGCGGTTTTCCGGCGGCTTCCGGTGGTTTCCCGGCGACAATCGCCGGCGGCGTCTACTGGCCGGAAAGTGGTCGTGTTGGGTACCCTCGGAACCGGCTCGGCGAGCCCGACTCATCTACGAGGTCGACGCGGCCAACGGAGGTGGCGGCTCGCCGGAAAATGCATAAAATAGAGGCGGCGATGATGGTGGCTAGATCCGGCTGGCCACGGCGGCGATGGCCTCCGTTCCGAGTCAGGGAAGGTCGCTGGAAGGCTCGAGGGTGCTGAGGCGACCGACCTGATCGTGGTGGCGATGGTCGCCGGCGGCGGAATCGTGACGGAAGCGCAACGCGGGCGTGGCATCGCGGCGTGGCTTCCTCGCGTCGCGGCGGTCCGATGGGGGCCGGACCTGGTCGGGGCAGCACGGCGACGTCGTGGCGGGGCTAGGCGGCGACGATCGGCGGCCAGGCGGCGTCCACGGCAGTGGCGGCGACGTGCACAGTGGCGGCGCGTCGAGGCAAGGGTCGAGGAAGAAAAGAAGGGCGCGGGGTGTGTGGTGGCAAAGTCGTAAATATTACTTGACTCGTCTCCGACTCGAGTCAAAAATAATATTTAAGTCGTAAAAAAATTCCAAAAAAATTTGGGAAAAATCCCATAAAATCAAACAACACCAAAAAAATCATAATGATATGCTCTAGAACTATCAACCCACCCAAAATGCCCGTAACGCGTCCTAACGCGGTAAACGGCCTAAAACTAATTCTACGATCCATTATATATCATAATAATAAAAAATAAACTGCATACTCTCATATATTCTGATAACTCATTCTTTTCTGCTGTGTTCATGACGTTATCATCATATACTTGGGTACACATGACCCTCATGGCTCATACACGAGACCGGCGTCGGCTCAGTACACGTGTTCTGAAACTGACTCGACTCGAAAATAACGGTCGAACCGACCGGTTCTGAATATAAAACCCTGACTCGAATCGTGGGTTTTACAATCTTCCCTCCTTATAAAAATTTCGTCCTCGAAATTTTAACTCAAGGAGGTTCTGCTGAACTACTACCTGGAAGCTAGATACACACCAGTTGTATCCTCTACTCTTCGATAGTCATGTAAATCCTCACTGTAGCTGCGCCGTTATGGCGGGTTCTGCTTATGATCCTGTCAATATCAACATTCTGTTTCTAAGCTGTCTGTGCCTGTTCTGACATGACCATCATCCTTCTCTTCTGTTCTGATCCCTACTGCTAATTCGGCGGAAAAACCTAGGTCACCCCTAAGGGCCTATTGGGTTGGTCAAGCAGATACTCTAGAGTATCGCAAGGTTCTAATCTGAGCTATGTCTGGGAAAACTACGGCGAGGGTAAGACCTACCTGCTAGCATCTACCCATGTCCCTCTAATCCTCATCTATGTGGAAAGTCACCTACATGTACTCCCAGGAAACTCAATCCTAAGTCCTACAACCATCCTAAGGTGTGCTATAAGTCTCCTGTTAGGTACGAGTGTATAAGCTAATGAGCTGCACGGCTCACTGTCGCCAGTCTAGATCCAACTCTCAGGTGTCCCTGTATAAGGAACTGGACCGCTCACTGGGTCCTAGTTGACTCAGTCCTCAGTCAAATATCTCACTTTGTTCTATAAGAGAACAAGGATAGCTGCTATGACTCTACTGCATACTATGGCTCAGGTGACTATCTACACAGCCACTAACTACTACTGAAGGGAGGCGAGAACACCTGTACATACACAGCGTGTCTCAAGGAGTATGATGACATACTCTGCATGGGGCTGGAGAATCCGCATCTGGTCTGTGACGTACTCTGGTCAATGTATACTCATCTCAATAATCTGGACAACTGATAGTAGAACTGAAATATCTAGAGGGGTGAGTGGAAAGCTGTCTGTCATCTTTGGGTTATAGGAAGGGAGGCTGAATCTCATGGAAATCTAGTCACACTGCTCAAGAACTCTCAATAGGGGACATCTCATCCTCACATGTGGTATCTGATGCAAGGTAAACAGGGAATCCATTAGGCCAAGAAAAACTTGCTACATAGGTATGTCACTCTGATCTATGGTAAGGTTAGGGTGTCATGCAAATGGCAGGGGAAATAAAATCCCTATGTAGCGTACTAGGTGGCAAAAATCTCGGTAGGTCTATGGACTTGTCTCTAAGATCACCATGATTTACTATGCCACAGGTGATCAGTCTGTGGAACAGTCAATCAATGACAAATCTCAGAAACAGCTCCTAAGTGGCTCTAGTTCAATCAGCTAACAGTAGGCACATGTTTCTTGATACCGTACTAGTCACGCACTTCTAAACAGGCGGGGTTCAAACGACCCAAAGAACCACTGTCTCCCCTCAAGTCTACGGGAACTCATAATGAGGTTCGACACATGTCTCGTCCGCTCTTCAGTGGTGTGTGACCTGCCGTCCCGTACCGATTTGTAGCACTAATCTTGACTCACATGACTACTACCGCTGTGGTAGACTCTCAAGCAAAGCTATCAACGAAGATGAGCATACACTGGTATCACTCCGTCTGGTCTGCATGGTCTGTTCTGTCTGAAGTCCCTATTTACATTGTTCTCAAGCTGGGGTGAGGTCCGTCATCGTAAGATCGGTCTGCCCATACCGACCTGCACTGTAAACCCTAATCAGTACCATGAAGGTACTTCTATACTCAGGGTAGGGCTCAACCCTATGTCTCAAGGTAAGGACCTAATCGTGTTGGCGAAACACAAGGGAATCACTATCTCTCTGGAAAACACTCTCGTTGAACCCTCTATCTATGCCCCATACTAAGTCAAACTCCTATCGCTGGCTGGCCAATCGCTAAATGGGTTAAACTATGCGTGTGATCATCTACTAACCATCTTGTTTGTGTATGCCAATTGTGGCCCATGGATGCCCCATCATACAGTCTGTACAATCCAATCATTGTGACCGCCCATTTGGAGGTCATACTGTCATGTTCCATGAATCTGTCCATACGCATCTCTATGAGACTGTCACTAACAGTGCCTGATGGGGTTATCTTGCAACATACATTTGACCCAAGGGTGTTAGGTCAAAACAATGATTGCAAGAGAGCTGTGAAGTCGGATCCTATGCTATCTCATCCAAATAACCTCAGTTTTCCTAACTCTTTTCTATTCTGCTGACTTCACTGTAACTATTCCTTGTTCCTCAAACTCTAGTCCTACTAAACCTTAACTAATCTACTCGGTCGGTGGATGAGCAATACACGGACGGCGGTAGTGCGTCTGCGGTTAGTGGTAGTGAATCTCGGACGGCGGTTGTGTGCCTCGGGCGGTGGTTGTGCAACTCGGTCGGTGGTTGTGCACCTCGGTCGGCGTTGTGCACCTCGGTCGGTGGTTGTGCACTCGGTCGGTGGTTGTGCACTCGGTCGGCGGTTGTGCACTACCTAGATGCAGAAATATCTAATCCTACTCATATGCATCGTAAATCTACTACTATCTCTGCCATATCTTGGCTGCTATTAACTCAGTTCAGGTTGTCCAATCAAGCGTGTCTGATCCAGAGGGGTTTGGATCATGATGCTGACACATATGATGGTCAACCTATGCTAAACCCCACTCTGATCTCGTAGGCACTGGTGGTCCTGGTCTTTTCCTTGTTATGTCCAAGCCTACGTCTCACTACTCATCCTCATTCATTACTATCTTCTAGAAGTGGTCCATCTCAAGCCGTCCGCAGAAACTCTCATCTATGCTCCATGTACTTCAATGGCCCTATTGGCATAACCACATCCTTCATCCGTAGGGATTTGTCTAAGGCACTCGACGGTCCATCTCATGTGCCACTAACTTATTGGTATCTCTATACTTCAAGTTCTTTCCCACTATGTACACCACGTCCAATGGAAGCAGGACTGATGCGGTGACATGCAAAGCATGGACACCTGGTCAACATCCAAATCTCTTTTGCAATGGACAGCCTCGGTGGGTCTCTACGCCCATCATGACATTCCTGTCAAATTCTTAGAATCTAACGTCTATTGACATCTGGATCTGGTATAAGATAGGATCCTATTCCCATTCTACCTCTGCTAGCACTACTACATCCCCTGCTCACATCTAACTGGGCAAGCAATCTGATATCATGATAACAATCCATATATGGCATGTCAGCTCAACTAAGGTCAATGTCACATATTTCTGATCAAGTCTTGAATACACTGTTATCCAAACAACTTATGAAGAAAAATCTGCATGTAAAGAAAATATACAAAAACATACCTGCCAGCTGGACTTGGAGCAGTCTTTGCACACACATCACCTATAAAAGTATCATACATCTTAATCGGCCGAGAGTGGCTCTGATACCAATTCTGTAACACCCCAAATCCGGTTCACACTCGTGAACCGAACCGGCATGTTACAGGCCCCGGTTAGGTCGGCTAACCCGAACCTAACTCGTGCGGATCCAATCTCGGCGTCTTAAGATGAAGATACTAACTTGCTATATGTATGTATGAATGCATAAAACCCTAACAGGATACTACATGGATGACATGCAACCAATTTTCACACCAACACAATTACAATCAAAATTAGTAAAAATTCTAAAACGAAAGGGATAGAATTTCCCCTAAAAATGTAATTAGGGGCCACCCTATCAAAATCATATATTCAAACATATATACGCATAGCAACAATAGCATTCACACGGACTTCTAACTACTATATTCATCATTCTCTGAACTTTGGGTCCTAACCCATCACACTTTTGCTGCGCTACTCTGATCATTTCATTTCATGTCATTGTCATGCCTCAAACATTTGATCATAGCATGTTTATAAAATAACATCATAAACAAAACATTAAACATTCAATCACCCAATGTGTGTGTGCATAAGACCTTATTGCTCCTCCGTCCTGGCCGGCACATCCATCTCGTGCTTATCACCTACATATATATAAGAAAAACGTCAGTAACAAGCGTTACTGGTCCGAAAATAAAATAACTATAACAAACTGGCTATGAGAGCAAACTCTCATATGAAAGAAAACATCATATACTCCACGTGAACACTCTGAAGGGCACTACTGAGGAGCCACTGGGCTGCAGACCCGGTAGCATCCCGAACTTACTGATCTGCTGCTGGTACTGTGCCGCTCTCGGCACTTCTTTTTCAGTACTTCTCGTGAAACTTTATCCTAAGCCCTCTCCTTACCTCCATATTTCTCCTGGCCTTGAGCACGAAGGCCGAGTACTCTCAGGCAGTCGCCTTTAGTACCCTTTGAACCACAAGTCCGGACATGCGCTGTACTAAACAGTACCCGTAAACCTCCACGTTCTCCGGGTGTGAGGAACTCAAACGCGGAGTTGTCAGGATCCCTCGGGAATGGAACAGTCCGCTGGCACTAATCCAGAGCCCGCTTTGACTATCACGGCATCCTCTGCATGGTACGTGCAGTCGATTTCTCCATCTCTCGTCTCACAGAAACGCGAAAACTATATATATATATAGGCTTGGGTAGGGAGTTATATAATAGGCCCGAAGGCAACTTTTGGTGGATCTTGTTTTCGAAATCAACCTCGGGATCTCATCCTCGAGGGGTTATTAATCCAGAAAATGTTCGGTTAAATGGCCCGAGTTAAGTGGGATCCGATAAAACGCCACTTAACCCGTCCTGCAGACAATAAATCAAACATACAATAGAAAAGATCATAAAAATCAGAGAGAAGTCCTAACGGACCTGGTAGAAGCTCCAAGCGTGTCATCGCGCCTAGGCGGCGAGCTCCTACTCCGTACCTACACATCAAAACTAAATACTAACGCCCGCTAACTAAATGATGCATCAAACTCAATAAACATCACACAATACGAATATCCATCAACAATCAAGTAATCATAAATATGAAAATAATTCTAACTCATCCTATTCATACCAATTTTATTGTGCTTTTCTAAGTTACATTGTGACTCGACTTATCATGCTCAGACTCGATCTACCTCATTAGATCACTTACTCTTCATTCACACTTAATCTCATCATGCAACTCATCACTTCATCCATCATTAAACATTAATCACATCAATAAATCAACCCTAGCATGCTGTGCTAACAATCATCAAGTTTAAATTAATCAATTCGAAGGTAATTATACCTCACGTCATCGGCAATCGGCGATGGCTAGGGTTCCGTCGCGCGTCTCAGAGCTCGAATTCGGCGCTCATCGGTGTCCGACAGCTTGATCGGGATCGACTGGATGAACTCCTCGAAAGATCCGGCGAATTCCAGCGAATTCCAGATTTTCCGGCAGTTTTTCGGCAGCTGCTGGCGGTTTTCCGGCGGCTTCCGGTGGTTTTCCGGCGACCATTGCCGGCGGCGTCTCATTGGCCGGAAAGTGGTCGTGTTGGGTACCCTCGGAACCGGCTCGGTGAGCCCGACTCATCTACGAGGTCGACGCGGCCAACGGAGGTGGCGGCTCGCCGGAAAATGCATAAAACAGAGCCGGCGGTGATGGGTGGCTAGATCCGGCCGGCCACGGCGGTGACGGCATCCGCTCCGGTCAGGAAGGGTCACTGGGTGGTCGAGGTTTCCGAGGTGACCACCTGATCGTGGTGGCGATGGTCGCTGGCGGCGGAATCGGCGACGCGACCCAAATGTAGCCGCGGCGCTAGGCGAGGCGATTCTGGCGTCACGGCGGCCTGGCAACGGCCGGGGCTGGACGGGGCGACACGGCAACGTCGTGGCGGAGCTAGGCGGCGACGATCGGCGGCCGGGCGGGCGTCCACAGCAGCGGCGGTGATGCGCACAGTGGCGGCGCGTTGAGATAAGGGTCAAGGAAGAAAAGAAGGGTGCGGGGGTGTGTGGTGGCAAAGTCGTAAATATTACTTGACTCGTCTCCGACTCGAGTCAAAATAATATGTAAGTCGTAAAAAAATTCCAAAAAAATTTGGGAAAAATCCCATAAAATCAAACAACATCAAAAAAATCATAATGATATGCTCTAGAACTATCAACCCACCCAAAATGCCTGTAACGCATCCTAACACGGTAAACGGCCTAAAATTAATTCTACGATCTATTATATATCATAATTAAAAAAATAAACTGCATACTCTCATATATTCTGATAACTCATTCTTTCGTACTGTGTTCATGACGTTATCATCATATATTTGGGTACACATGACCCTCATGGCTTATACACGAGACCGGCGTCGGCTTAGTACACGTGTTCTGAAACTGACTCGACTCGAAAATAACGGTCGAACCGACCGGTTCTGAATATAAAACCCTGACTCGAATCGTGGGTTTTACACATTCTGCCAGTACAATCATAGGAAAAGATGCGCTTGAGAGGCAAAGCGGATCTTTGATTAAGCAAGGTAGCATGAGCTGAGTAGAGTAACTATGATGTAATCCAAACTTTTTTCTTGCTGGTGATAACATCATACAGTAAGCCCGAGGTCCCAACTATCAAAAAAATCAGGGAGTGGGGCATCCAGTTTTGATGGATTAAGTGATGATGAAAGTTCATTGGCGGAGGAGACCCTGTCTGCTGTGCCTTGTTTGGTTACATTGAAACCCGGTGTTAGAATTGCTGCAGTGTCTGCTGGTGGGCATCACACTTTAGCATTGTCAGGTAATTTTCTTCCAAATAAAATGTGTAGTAAATGTTTTGGAAACTAAATTGGTTGTATTGCATACTGCAAACAACTCATTGAAGGATGAAACTAACAATATGGGTCATGATAGCATTACCCAGATGGACTGGGTTAATCTTTGAAAAGTAGAAATTGTTGAAGAACATGAAAGACATGAACCGGATGAGGTGAGCATTCACTGGGTTTGGTATTTAGGGAGTTTTAAGGATGCTAATGTGAAACTCTTTTTTGGTCTATGTTGCTTGAACAAAGAACCGAGAAAAGCTTCGCTTCTTGGGATGATATTTACGTTAGTGCTAAAAAGCTGGAAAAATTAACAAAGCTGCCTCATTTCAAACAAAGCCATCATCGACGACGTCAGTTTCGGAGATTTTGTGAGTTTCTCCATTACGGAGAGAAGTTCCACTGGTTGCATTCACATCCGAAGCATCAAACTTGGGGTTATCTGCATCATTTCCCTCAAATTGCATCCGCCTTCTTGCTTGCAAGTAGAACCTTCACCAGCTGCCACAAACCGAAAACCCTAACCGCACCATCACCGGCCAGCCTCGCTTCAATCACCCAAATCCGCCACTGCCCGGCAAGTGTAGCGTGCAGACGTTGACGTTGCCGGTCAGCGCGACCAAAAACCAGTGGTGGAGGGAGAGGAACATGCCCGCAGAGTCCCCCGCGATCTGGCCCCTGTTGCGGCCGAGCACCGAGAACAGCGCAGGCAAAGCCGGGCCCAGCGTCGGAGAGGATAAGAAGAGTCAATATTCACTATTAAATAGCAAATACTCAAGAATAACATGTACATTGTAAATCCTTACCTGAGTCCTCCATCTCATCATCTCCATTTTCGCTCTCTTTACAATAACGTGTGCGTAGTTAATCTTGAACACAAATTAAAGCTTCAATTGTGTTCAATTTCAAGCTGTACGATGATCACTAATAATTCTCCCACCCATACTAAAACTGATTCTGATGCCAAGTGGAATTGTTATAATAACCTTTGCGACATTCTTTTCACTAATGATTATAACTTCCAAAACATGGTTAAAGAAGAATAACATAGAACCCATCAGCATCTTCCAAAGAACAAAATTGTCAATCAAGGGTTTCCATTTGACTTATTTAAATCCCCACCATGAACTGGACAAGAAACTTTTTATATAAAGGGCACCAAATACAATAGCCTGCAAGTAATAGTAGATAAGATTTCTCGGAAAAGGATCAACACAATAATTTAAAAGTTTGAACAACAGGTAAACAGAACCAAAACACTTACAGCTCCTATCCATTGTTCTCCACTTAGAGGATGTCCAAATCAGGCACAGGAAAGCATGATGCTAAACAACTTTATCACGTTCAAATATTAAACCAGTAAGAAAGATTTCCATTAAAACAAATTTGATAAAACAAACTAAAGTCTGCTTTAAACAATTTACTAAATCAATTTCTTATTCTGAAGGTAATAATAGGTTGCTAAGACCATATACAACTAAGCCCTCAAAAAATACTCTTTTCAAAGGGTTATGATAAATTAGAAATTATACAATAACACCTAATATCCAACCAAATGTACATTAGGAAAAAAAACTTAGTAATTATCCAGAAAATGTAAGAAGCTTAAAAAATGTGACCATTGCCAATACCTGTCTTGTCGTCATTATGGTAGCAAATGTTAGAGCTCCAAATGTGCGGATTGTGTAAGAAATGAAAAATTGACTAGTAGTTGCAACCTGCATTATTACCAATGACGTGCATTATTTTTTAATAAGCTTTTATGACATGCATAAACAATCTAAACAAAAAGTGCTCTACGTTAAATTTATTATAATTCTGAGAAAACTATCAAGCATTTTCTTACATAAGCAAGAACGAGAAGAATTGCTTACAGAAGAAAGAATCATAATATCAAATAAGCAGTCCTGAAGGCGACATACAAAATCAATAGCCATAAGCAGTTGACCTTGAATTATGAGGACTATACTCATAAGAAGAATAAAAAAAGAATAGTCATGAAAAGAGCATCATCTTGATTTAGTGCACAATATCTAAGGGAAACTATCTTATTTTATGCAACCTATGCAAATGCAGATGCTACTGATACTGAAAGAAACTAATGGATAGTATGGTAAAAAAACACAAGCCATTACGAGTTGGGGAAAAAATTAGAATGAAGCAATCCCAGAGATTATGGTGCTACCTCGGCACTGTTTTCATGACTGAGACTAAACTAAAGAAAAACGAAGTGCGCAACTAAAGTGAGCAAGATATTTACATAAACCTCACCCCACATAAATTAAATAATTTTTCAAATTCAGCTAAAACTGCTTTTAACTCTTTCCCAAATTCACCACTAAACAAAGTATTGCAATTGTAGTTGGAAATTTGGAATTCCAACACTCAACAAACAAGAGTAAAAAATGCCATTATTTCATAAGAAAACCAAAAGCTATATAGCATACCCAAAAAGCTGAGAATACACGAACATTGAGTAGTGTAAAATATTTGATTATGAATTTCCATACCATAGCCCTTAAATAATTTGTCCTGAAATGTGCTAGTGAAGCCATCGAACCTGGAACATGCACAAAGGAAAACCATATTATGGAAATTACAATATTTTCACAGCCTTCAGCAAAATAAAAGCTGAAGCCAGAAAAGCCAGTGGAGGGAAAAGGGTACCCAAGTTAACCAATCATAAGAAAAATGCCCCAAACTGTGTTCTCCCTTCCTGAGTTAAATGGACAAATATCAGATGCTGCCTACACTTAACAAAAATTATTTCAAATTTCAATTTCCTCACACAGCATGCAAGGATGGCATTGAAGCTGCAGCAGATGAGATATTTCCATAGAAAAGAAAAGGAAAAAAAACTCTAGAACAAAGAGAAAGATTAGGTGTATGCTAAGTAATGATTAGGTGTAGGCCTTAATTAGTATGTAAATTTATGGGCTTAGATATGATAGACCACCATTACATCATGGTTCTCCATCAGATCATCAGTCAAATTAACTTGATTTAAATGGCCCCCAAAATGTGAGGGGTCCCAGCTTTTAAATATGAAATGAAAGCACAAAAATGTCTGTCAACTGTAAAGGGTAAATCACATGAGTAGCAACCTTTTCTAAAACTCAGGCAGGTAAAATGAGTAGAATTTTATGCCATACGGACAAAAAAGATATAGCCTTAAAAGTGAGATGTATGCGAACATTGGTAAAACAAATAGTACATACTCCATAGTTACGCTCCTAAAGATGTTAGAGAAAGTTTGGTGGATCTTGTTAAGAAGCATACCATAAGCTGAAATTTAGCAATTTTGTGAGTAAGCATTACAAAGGAACCCAAAAAGTACAAGAGAATCACACACCGTGAAAAGCAATATAAGTCTGATAATTCTCACCGGATATAGTATAAATTATGCACCTCCCAATGTCACCAACACAGCTACATTGTAATCTTGGCCTCTATATCTCTTTTGCATTATTAACGTACCCCAAACCTGCAAACCAAATGAAGTGAATACCATCATCGTCAAGAAAAATAAATCAAAGAAGGAGAAACACACAAGTTCATCAAAAGCATTATATCATGTGCACTGGCCACTGGTAACCAACTACCAACTCTCAGTCCATTGCACCAAGCTTCATGGTATTAATCTTATATTGACCAATTCAGCTGCTAAAATATGCATCGCACTTTATCTTGAAAATCTGTCTCTCTTCCAAGGTAACAATTTCATTAATCATATGCAGGCAAGTATATTACCAAACTTGGGAAGGGACACGTGACTGAGACCAATGATGAAGACTTACCATAACAGGAATCATTTTTGTGCATTTTGCCAAAGTTTGAACTGGAAAGCTGACATATTTAAGTGCCTGAAAAGTTTTAACAAATAAATTAACGATAAGAACTACAAGACATAACCTCAAGGCTTCAAAAAACTGAAGTTTTAACTAAGCTTCAAGCCCCACCTCATACTGGCAGGTGGTAGTCAGTATGTTAGTCAATGATAACGCCAAAACATTTGTAAATTGGAGCGACAGGATTAAACGTTTTTCTGCTAGCCTGCACACAAGAAAAGGTGAGATAAAAATATAGCAGTACATGCCAGAATGAAACATGAAGGTATAGCCTGCAAAGAAAGGTAACAGACAAAAACGAATTACCAAAAGAGCCACAGCAGAAACAGCAGAAGTTGTAACTCGATTGCATAAGACAAGAAACAACGAATACTTAAAGGACTCTTTATTTTCACCATATGGGACTCTCATGATCTTTTCCTGCACATGTATCAAGCCAACCAATAAGAACTCCTCTTCATAGAGCCCAAAACTATCTCAAAGACCACAATTCCAAAATTCAAGACATGCCAAAATCAAGTCAGCGATTTAAAGCCGATTTACTCTTGGGCCCTTTGGGCCCCCAACCAAGCTCTGATACTAATGTTGAGCTCTTTGGACCTCCAAAAGGGACTTGCAATAGGTGTCGCGGGTCTCTCTTAATCTGAAAGTTAACTCAAAGAATAAGGCTTTCTTATTAACCTATATGCAAGTCACCAACATCATCCACGACCGATGTAGAATAAACCCAACAACTCCCCTTCACACATCAGGCGATCCCGAAACCATCATCATCAGGCAATCTCCCTTTCATCGACACGACACTCACATATCATCACCTGGAAAACTCCCTTTAAATCCTTTAAATCATCAGGTTGAACCGCGACACTCACATATCATCCCTAGTCCACGACTGATGTGGGATAAACCCAACAACTTGCCACGACCGATGTGGGATAAACCCAACAACTTGTCACGACCGATGTGGGATAAACCCAACAACTCCCCTTCACACATCGGGCGATCCCGAAATTACCATCGTCTGGCATACCTGCTGTCACAAGGTTAATTGAGGGACAAAATTTTCACCTTAAAACCAGTCCCGTGTGGCATATTCCCCTCCTGTTATGTAGCCCAACTACTGCTATTTGAAGCAGTAGGCCGAAGTCTTCCCTGCGAACACAAGCACACCCAATGCCGACACCACACCCAACTGCTAGCGCTACTGGTATCAGCAATCGGCTACCAATTATCACATTACAACAAACACACAAACACCACCAAGCTGTAGTATATCACGCCCCAAATACCAATCACCCAACCATTGGTACAAACCAGATCCCGGAATTACAGATCCAACCCTTGGTCCCAAATTCAACGTCAATACCACAATATTATGTGAACTTCACCCAACCTTTATTTCAACTCTTTGAACAAAGGAATACAAGTAATCCCTCACCAGACCACTTGCAAGCCATGGACATGCACCCCACGACTTTGCCCCTCTACACTCTCTCAAGAGGCCGTGAGAACAATGAGCCTCTCTTCTCAAACTAGTCCTCACACACAACCCCAAGTCGATCCCCCTAGACCAACTTGTTTTACATGCAAATCTCTCAACTAGAAAACAAGTAGGTTATCGAACAATAAAGATGTGTACCTTGATCCTAAAGGCAGACTTCAACTGCACCAGCAGTCATCCTCCTCCTTGTAGTTTCAGTCCAAACTCCACGAACTTGGCTGCAGCAACTACAAATAGTCTCCTTGCACAATCAAGCTTCTCTCCTCCTCCACAAAGAGCACACGCAATCTTCGATCATGCTTCTCTCCGCCACAAAGAGCACACACAATCTTCGATCATGCTTCTCTCCTCCACAAAGAGCACACACAATCTTCCTGTTGTTCCTCTACACAAGAGGGATGTCCCTTCATGTAGACTCCAATTCGTGTTTATCCAATCTCCAAAGATCTCAACCAAATATCTTATGAAGATCATGTTTATCCTCAACGCCCAAGGATATCCATATCTAAAATTTGATGCAACAGCCCAACAAACTCTAGGAAGTTGAGTTGTTGGAGATACACACGTCTTCCCTTCATCAAACGATACTCACATATCATCACCTGCAGGTTCACACATCGGATATCATTATCCATATCTAAAATTTGTTGCAACCGCCCAACACGATACTCACATATCATCACCTGCAGGTTCTCATGTTTATCCTCAACGCCCAAGGATATCCATATCTAAAATTTGATGCAACAGCCCAACAAACTCCAGGAAGTTGAGTTGTTGGAGATACACACGTCTTCCCTTCATCAAACGATACTCACATATCATCACCTGCAGGTTCACACATCGGATATCATTATCCATATCTAAAATTTGTTGCAACCGCCCAACACGATACTCACATATCATCACCTGCAGGTTCACACGCTGGATATCATTATCCATATCTAAAATTTGTTGCAACCGCCCAACAAACTCGAGGTTGAGTTGTTGGAGATACACACGTCTTCCCTTCATCAGATGAAACTGCAGGTTCACACATCGGATAGACGAAACTCATCACCTACAGGTTCACACATCGGAAACTGCAAGTTCACACATCGGACATCGGACAGACGAAACTCATCACCTGTAGGTTCACACATCGGATATCATCACCATCATCATCATCGTCAGGTTGAACCCATGAAGGAGAGATCTACAATCAGCACAGGGATACCACTTTTTGGGCCCTTTCAGCCCCCAACCAAGCTCTGATACCACTTTTTGGGCCCTTTCGGCCCCCAACCAAGCTCTGATACCACTGTTGTTTGGGCCCCCAAAAAGGACTTGCAATAGGTGTCATTGGCCGCTTTTAATCCAAAAGTTAACTCAAGGAATAAGGTTTTCCCATTAGCCTATATACAAGTCACCAACATCATCCAAGACTGATGTGGGATAAACCCAACATTTACATGCAACACAATATCGACAATATGTCATGTCACCAGTAAGCCAACGATTTACGGCTGACGACATGGGAAAGAAGGAAGGATCCGGTCGGCGGTGGTGGAGATGAGAAAGCCTGGCGTCGGGAGGAGGATAGGACAACTGTGGTGAGGGAGTGGTACGGGCGGAGGAGGACGGCGATGGGGATGGTGGTCAAAGAGGAAGGATATGGCCTACCACAATGGTGGCAGCGGTGGCTAGGGAAAGAGGGTGGCCAAGAGGAGGAGACACGCGCTTCGGGAGAAACACATATGCAATCAAGGGTAGTTTTGTAAATAAAATTTTACTCGATCCCAACTTGTGTTAATAATAATAAAATAAATCCCAAAAATACTAAATAAAATATAATAAAATCCAATAAAATGTGATACACCTAATAATCATTTAATAGCATGCTCTAACTCTACCAACCTACCCAAAATAATAGCTAAAGCGTCCTAACATGGTAAATGATGGTTTTAAAAGCTTAATTCTTTCCATGCAATTTTAAAAATTTGTTCCTATTAAATCTTTTGGACATTTTTGACATAGAATTTTTTAAAAAAAATTTATATGTGTATCTTTATCCTGGTAATGAACCATAAATCTTTTAGCATCTTATCCGTGTATTTGGTGGTCTGTCCCTTATATGTCATAACAGGCATAATTTGTTAACCTTACGATTTTAGTTAATTAAGACATGATAAACAATTAAATTGTTGTGGCAAGAGTTTTTTTGCGGATAGCAAACTCATGTTAATTAAAATTGGTTTTCGGTCTTTTATTATAGTAAAATTATTTTTAAAAATTTATATTAATAGTCAATAATAAGATTTGTCTACGATTTTAAATGTGTTTTGAGTAGGTAAATGATAATATATATATTATTATATTATATTATTAAAATGAGTTCGAGTCAAACTACGAGTCGAGTTTGAATTATAACCGAGTCGAGATACGAATCGAACACTGCGTTGCTGAAACTCTACTAGTAGGATGTGAATTCGAGTTTGAATATTTAAATATAGAATTTTGAGTCGAGTCGAGTCGAACGCCAAATGCTGAAGAACAAAGTACGCAAATATATATACGCAAATTTACTGCCACCCACGTCCAAAACCAGTGGTCAAATAACGTGACAGATGATGCAGGCCCCACACAATGATTGCTGTGGGTCCCAAAATGCCCGTAATCTTCCAGAACCTTCTCTTACGAGTTGCAGCTGGGCTTCCCTTCAAATTCAGAAATTACCAGCCAAACAAAGATAAAAGAAGGTGCATTGCAAATTACCAGCCAAACAATGATAGAAACAGTGTTTCAATTACAATAAACAAATCAATGATGAAAATGAAAAACAATTGAAGAGCAACATCCATGCAAGCAAAGGAGCAGTCTGCATCAATAAAACAACAGTCATTTGTACAATTCAGGATTTTGTAAAGCAAGGTTTCCTTCCAAATAATAAATATACACTTATGAGTAGATAAGTAACAAACCTCCTCATTTCAAACAAACTAACCAGAGCCATCGTCAACGACGTCAGTTTTGGAGAATCCGCGAGTTTCTCCATTACAGAGAGACGTTCCACCGGGTGCATTCACGTTCGAAGCATCAAACTTCGGATTATCTGCTTCATTTCCCTCAAATTGCTTCAGCGCATCCGCCTTCTTGCTCGCAGGCAGACCCTTCACCAGCAGCCGCAAACGGAAAACCCTAACCGCACCATCGCCGGCCAGCCTCGCTGCAGTCACCCAAATCCCCCGCTCGCCCGGCGAGTGCAGCGTGCAGACGTTGACGCCGCTGGCCAGGGAGACTGAAATCCCATGGCGAGGGGGAGGAGCACGCTCGCGGAGTCCCCCACGATCTGGGCCCTGCTGCAGCCGAGCGCCGAGCGGGCGAAGTCGGAGAGTGAGCAGGAGTGGTGGAAAAGCCTAGATGCTTTCTCTTACGGGAAATTTGGATTTCCTTTTTTTTTTGCAGTTAGTAGAGCAGGGAGATGTCTATACCTGGGTTTGGAAGGAGTGTGTTCCTAGTGGAGAGGTTATAGATGATCATTCTGCCAGTACAATCATACGAAAAGATGCGCTTGAGTGGCAAAGCGGATCTTTGATTAAAGGTAGCATGAGCTGAGTAAAGTAACTATGATGTAACCCCAACTTTTTTCTTGCTGATGATCACATCATACAGTAAGCCCGAGGTCCCAACCATCCAAAAAATCAGGCCAGTTTTGATGGAAGAAGTGGTGATGAAAGCACGAAGAGGAGGAGGTTGTCATCAAACAAGCAAGCTGAAAGTTCATCTTTAGGGGAGGAGACCCTGTCTGCTGTGCCTTGTTTGCTTACATTGAATCCCGGTGTTAGAATTGCTTCAGTATCTGCTGGTGGGCATCACACTTTAGCATTGTCAGGTAATTTTCTTCCAAATAAAATGAGTGTAGTAATTGTTTTGGAAACTAAATTGGCTGTATTGCATACTGCAAACAACTCATTGGAGGATGAAACTAACAATATGGGCCATGATAACATTACCTAGATGGACTGGCTTAATCTTCGAGAATTAGAAATTGTTGAAGAACATGAAAGAGATGAAGTGAATGAGGTGAGCATTCTCAGATTGGGTTTGGTATATTTAGGGAGTTTTAAGGATGCTAATGTGAAACTCTTTCTTGGTCTTTGTAGCTTGAAGAAAGAACCGAGAGAAGCTTGGGTTCTTGGGATGATATTTACCTTAGTGCTAAAAAAGCTGAAACAATTAAAGCTGAGAGTAATGAGAGATGAAGGTGAACCGGAGAGATCTGGCCAACCTTTGTATATATATGAAGTTTATGATGGGCATGCTGCGTGGTCATTCCTACACCATGGATGCCTTTATCGGGGATTAAGCATGGTGAGTAATTATTATTGTTAATTATTATTATTATTATTATTATTGTTATTGTCATTATTATCATTATTATTTTCTTCTTATTATTATTGTTTACTTCATAGTTTTTCATGAATTTTTGTTCAACCACCATGTTAGGGTTCTCCAAATGGGTTTTAATGTGCAAAGTTTATAGTTCATATATTTTCACTCCTTTGGATTTTACATTTTCTCAAAGAATGTTCGAACATCTTTTATATTAGTTAGCGGGCAAGTTGAATTTACCAATTGCTTTCCATCTCAGCGTGCACTAAAGGGGAGGAATGATTATTTGTTTTGTCTTGGTATAAAAAGGTTCAAGATTAGAACATAGTTTGTTTATTTAAATGAACTTCTTGTGACATGATTTAATGTTTAATTCACCCAGTCCTCAAAGGGGGATAAGTTTTACCTCAGATGATGTTGATGTTGTTACTCGTCTTCCATTGTTAATCTTCTTTGTGAGATTGGCAGTATGCTCTTAATTTCAAATAGAGTCAATATCATTCACAAAATACCTTGAATTGGATTTCAGACTTGGCGTGCCTGTGGGAGGATGGTATTGGTTTCTCACATGGCGTGCTTCTTGTCTAAAGTGGCATCTTAAGCTTATGGGGCTCTATGCTTATTGAAAAATGATGGGTCAAACTATGGTCTTTTCATTTGTGTAATTCTTTGTTTGGCTATTTTCTGTGACTTTAAATAAATTCTATTGACTTTTGAGGAGGAACTTATAATTAGATTCCTATGTCAGGCTTTCTTTGTATTATTATTCAGGTCAGAAGGTATGTGTTTATATGTTTGTATATATGCTGGAACTGACTTGTATGTGTCTGGACGAGGTTTCTTTAATTAAGGAGGCTGAAAATATACTCGAGGAATTGGTAAAAGGTGATGCTTGGGGAGATGTGGTTTACTTTTGAGTCTGTGTTGACATCAACATTGGGGTTAATAAAGAAATGACAAATGTCTGACTTTTGGTCTCTATGTGACATTTAAAATTGTGGAAACTGCAAGTATGTGTTACTCCTTCCCATCCAGATTTGGTATTCCTGTATTAAGTTCTGTAAGCACTGATTTCGGAAGCCTTTTTTTCTTTATGCGGTTCTAAACTGATGAATAATTTTTATGCTAGCTGCTGCAATATATGCTTAGCTATTGACTCTTAATTTTCATTCATTAGCTCCATCCCAAATTTGAAATTATTTGGCTCTTGGTTTACTTGTATTATAAAATGCTCAACTATTTAAATGTGTTAAACAAAATCATCCCCCAAGAGTCATATTTTAGACTTTATTGTTATATTTTCTACCTGATAGATTTCTGAAACTGTCTTTGTTATACCTAAATGTACAGATCTATTTGCAAAAGCATTTCAGCTAGTGTACAATTTGCCATTAGATGTAGATGATTTTCTTCCTTCAATGCCAAACGATGGTGGTTACTGGCCTACAATGCATGGCTGAATAATGCCGACTCCATCATTTCTGGAATTTGTAATGAGGTGAATTGATGCTGCTGTAAAGATTATGAGGGTTCAAGTGCTCTGGTTGCTTTGTCATTAATTTACTCAATATCAGAATATCTTTTGAAATTGACAAGGATGTTTACTGATGCAATTGATAAGGTCAATTACAACCTACGCAAGGGCAGTGAATGTCTTCTTGAATCATCCAAACTTGAGGTATCTGTGATATGGGTTGATGAGTGTGACTTGCTGTTTATATTATAAATATTTGTGGGTCAACCTTATATGGCTGTGGCTGTGAAGATCTTTCTAGGAGACAAATGTTTCCATTAGATAGGCTTTAATAAAATTCCTGCAAACAAATTTACAAGTGAGTGACTCTCGGCCTTTTTTAGCATACAAATTGATCCGAATGATACACATCTTTAATTAATTTGTATATTGGGTTGGGGTAAGCTTGGGATTAGAGTATTAGAATAACAAATTCAGAATGGCGAAATTGCTTCTTGCTGGCTGTTGGAATATTATATGTTTAGTGCGTCTGTATTTAGTAGTTTGACTGGTTCTTGATGTATTTGAATTGCTGTTAGGAGGATATGTTTTGAGTTCCTAATTTTTTCCACAGAATCAGCTATTCGTGATTGAGATATTCTCATCCTGTATTGCTGCAAAATCCTTATATATATGTAACAGACGGGTGTAACTCACATTGAGTGCTCCACATCCTGTTCTCCTATTTACCCTGTTTCTCTATAATGCCTAGTTGATATCTAATCACAAATTTTTAACACTGGCCGAATGGTCACAACTTTGATTCACAGAGATTGCATATTTACAAAACCAGGGGTGAAACTGCACCATACAAAAGCCTCCCCCAGGGCCTCAACCCTGCAAAGTCGGAATGCTTGTGCAGAGGATCTTTTTCTATGCTAGGAGTTATTTGGGCCAGCTATCTTCCCTTCTCCCAATGTGTAGACTCATGGAATTGTATTTGTAATGTTTAAATAAATATGAATTTGTACTTTTAGTTGATTTTTCAGTCTAATATTCGTTTTTTTTTCATGCAGAAAAAGTCTTGCTATTGTTGAATGTTGGAACTTTTGGTTATTGTTTGGGCCTATCATAGTGCATGCAGGATCATATACATTGATCCAATATCTGGTGTTATTGAGGAGCAGCATCCTATGGAGCAGCGTCAGAGACAAATGTGGGCCAAGTTCTTTGACTTCACGTTATTGAAAAGTATGGATGAGAACATGGCCGAGGAAGTTGATGATAAAATCCAACAAAATGAAATGTGGTTGTGGCCTTTAACAGGAGAGGTGTACTGGCAAGGAGTTTCTGAGAGGGAGAGGGAGGAAAGATACTGGGTGAAAATGGACAAGAAAAGGAAAACAAAGGAGAAGCTCTTAGAAAGACATAAATTTGGTTACAGACAAAAAATACTTGGGTAGAGGTGTAGATAAAGGGGAATAAGAATTTTTTGCAGAAATAATGAGTCTTTTTACACGTTTAGGCTTATGATGCTGTAGATAATTTTTTTCGGCCAAGCTGAATCATAACAGATATAGG
This sequence comes from Piper betle, assembly GCA_033002965.1. Taxonomy (NCBI): domain Eukaryota; kingdom Viridiplantae; phylum Streptophyta; class Magnoliopsida; order Piperales; family Piperaceae; genus Piper; species Piper betle. The sequence goes on from JAURVB010015071.1 coordinate 66,192, forward strand.
GTTGAACTCTTCCCATCCAAATAGTAGGTCAATTTTTCCATACAATACAGCCAAACAGATTTAGGTAATGTTGGAGAATAGGCTAATTAGTTAGGGCAGCCATGGATTGTAGGTTTTCCCCCTTTCCACATTTTTTATATATTTTCAACTTCAGGTGAGAACACCTATTGCCCATTTGTTCTTTGAAACTCAATTGATATATGTGTCTGTAAAGGCCATTGTAACTTTCTCCTGAGTATTTTTTTGTATACATCAATATTCTTTAATGTCTATCTTGATGGTAGGAGGGTATTACTCTCAACTTTTCATCTTAAATTGAGAAGTCCCTGGAGATTGAAAATTTAAATGATGTGTTGGTTGTAATTATGGAAGCTCATTGGGGACAAAAGTGAATCATTGACAGCCGAGTACTCCTGTTTATCTCCAACAATTTAATGTGATGTTATCCTCTCTTGTGAATCATTAAGAGCCTACTGATGTTATACTGATGAATGTTCTACGTTGAAATTTTTGCTTCTTGTGATGGTATTGTTGATCCAATGATGGGATATGATGAGACATCGTTGACAGTTAATATGTGTTTTTTAAAAAAATTCTGTGAAATCTATCGTTCAACTTATATCCTACAGTGCGTCAAATTTAAGTTCATTTGACGAAGTCTGAGTAGGAGGTAGTTGGAAGGTATTGATAACAATGTGGCTATTTATCATAATACACCCATTTACTTTGTTCGGTGAGGACTGTGTTTGTATGTGTACATGCACATTGTGTGGTGTTTATATGAATATTGGGTGAAACATGCCTTCGGTCTGAACTTTAGCTGAATAAGGTGTTTTTATGCATAATTGTGATTGTAAAGTGCATTGTGAGATTTTGTTCGGTTTTTTTTTGTAATTTCTTATATTTTTTTCGTATATTAATAAAGATTTTCTACATGTGTGGTAGTTACAGTTTTAAATTTGCCATTTTGTGGTCCATTTCAATTAATTTTCAAGCTTGTAGATGCTTGATATAGAGCTTGGTATCTTTGTATGCTATTTGATTCAATTTATAGGTAGTTGTCATGACTTGTTTTGATCTGGTGTGGTTATGTAAGTATGTGTATTTTGGCCATTTTGTTGGTTGAGGACTATGTTTATCATTGCTTCATTGACCAGAGGGTTTATCATTTGACATTTTGGTTGACTTTTCATGTTTATATGAGTGCACATTTAGCCAAAATGGGGTGAAACATTTGTCTGAGCCTTTAGAGGAATGGACATTTTTTTGAAGTTGTAGGGACTAGTAGTATGGCGAACCATCCTTTTCTTGGACCTTTCTCCTCCTTGTTGGTGATACTAATGTCATATAACTGTGACATAATTTGTATATTTTTCTCTCTTTTTTTGCATCTTATTATTTAATTTGTCTGACAGTTGCAAATTCTAATTTTGCCATTTTGACGGTCCAATTCAGTTAGATTTTAGAAGATGACCTTCATGTTGGCTTTATTAATTAAGTTTGATGATCTTATCATGGAGCTTTGAGTGTGTTGTGTAACTTAGATGACATTACTATTGACATGTTTGATTGAAAAGATTTCTTTATTTATGAAATAATTGATTTTGTCCCCCCATTTTACTGAGATCACACCTTGTAAAATGCCAATTTGTATATCTGGAAGCCTTCTATTCGCTGACCTGGTATTCACTCTTCTATGTGCATCTATAGTCCTACTTCTGTTGGAGAACGATAACATGTAGGTCATCAAGGTCAGCTGGATAAGTCTGGTAATAGAAAGTCAAAAGAGGAGAGGAAGACAATGGTTGAAACTTTCATAAAATTGTAATGTTCTGTTCTCTGTTAAGCACTTGCTTAGCAATTGTTTTGTTTGTCCTTAGATTTGTTTATTGGACAAGTATTTCTGAAACTTGAAAGCTGGTACTTAGAGTTGAAGACCGAAATATTATGCATTCACAATAAGTCCTGGAAGATGCACGTGAACTTCATTATAGTCATTTTAATTTTTTTCCCCTGGCCAAGTCTTTGGATGGTTTTCAATACTTGCCTTGGTCTTGCAAATATTTTCCTTTCTCAGAAACTATTACTAATTAATATTTTCTGAATGTCATCAGACTGGTGTTTTGAAAGTACAGAAGGGATAAGATAAGTTTTATACTGTTATGGATGATAATTGTGAAAAAAAAAGCATTGCTCAATCAATAAAGCGAGGACTTACCATATAAGTGGAAAAGTGTGAACCCAAATTTGCCTGGTGTCGGAAACTATTCTGTATTTGTTTTTGGCGTGTACATGATTTGTTACTTGTTACTGTGTGATGCACAGGACATTGGAAAGGACCCAGAATTGTTTAACTCTGTAAGTAACATTGTAGAAGGCATGTTAATAATAGTCAATCTTGTGCTTTGTTGATTCACATAAGTAACTCTGATGGAAGCTTTCAAATGTTTGCATGATGTTGTCATCTTCATCACCATTGTTGTCATCATCATTTTCATCATGGTCATAATCTGCCCCCTTGTTATCATGGTCATGGGGACTTTGTTCTATCCATTTTCTATAAAAAAGGAAAATTCATTGTGTATATTTCATAATTATAATAGTGGCTAGTGATTATTTGTGATGCCCTAGCTAATGTTAAGCATCTTCTACAATGAGGAGGGTACGTATTAGTGGTGTGAGGAATAAAAATCAGTGGGCTCTGAATATATAACTATTGTAATCTTAAGAGTATATCCTTGGCCTACTGATGTACTTTGTAATACTATAGTTTAGAGCTTTCTGTATTTCTGCAGATATCCAACTTCAAACAATGGTAAGTTCCCTTCTCTAAATACAATGGTAAGTTCCCTTCTCTAAATCTCACTCACAAGGAAGTTGGAGGATCTTTCTGTACAGTTCGGAAAATTGAAAGAGAAATAATTTAGGAAAATAGAATTCTGGGGCCTGCTTAGCTCATCATCACCAATAATTTAGGAAAATAGAATTCTGGGGCCTGCTAAGCTCATCATCACAATATGGTGATGTTACTTGTAATGATCCAGCCTAAGTACAACGTAATGGGCCTAAGTCATTTCTTTAAAATGGTTAACCCAAGTTAATGTTACTTGTAATGATCCAGCCTAAAGTACAACGTAATGGGCCTAAATCATTTCTTTAAAATGGTTAGCCCAAGTTAAAGATTTATAATCCATTCTTACTTATAAACAGGATCTTCTCCCAGTAGGTATTAGATGTGGGATTAAGTTGAGGGACCTCACAATCCACCCACCTTAGGAAATTTCGTCCCCAAAATTCCTACACTTGGCCCGTTGCTAACCCCAGCCCACGACCTTCTTTGGCCCGTGACCGGCAGCCTAGCCAACGTCCCTAGTCCAGCCCACCATCTAACACGTAACCAAGTTGCTTTGATACCATTTGTAACGCCCCGGCCCAAAGTGCAACGTAATGGGCCAAGGTCATTATTTTAAATTGATTAACCCAAGTTAAAGATCTATAATCCATTCTCACTTATAAACAGGATCTTCTCCCATTAGGTATTAGATGTGGGATTAAGTTGAGAGACCTCACATTACTAGTATTTCAGTTCAGAATGCATTATCTCTGCCACCTACAATTGATTTGGGTAAAGCTGCTGTTAGATTTGTCGATGAGCATAAAACATTGGGCGACTTATCATTGGAAGAATATCAGAAAGATGTTCCAAGTAGAATGCAAGGAGGCTTTTAGATTTGTCAATGAGCATGATACATTGGGCGACTTATCAGTGGAAGAATATAAGAAAGATGTTCAAGTAGAATGCAAGGAGGTTTCAACGGATAATTCAACAATTATTTCTCATGCCACAAACCTTACAATGCAGAAAAACACGGCATCACGTTTTGATGGTTTATAAAATGAAATAGCAGCAGTTTCTGAGGTTGTTACCCCTGCTAGTGGTGGAAGCAAAGCCCATGAGGAAAATGATACCATCTTTGTGAAATCACTGGATGATGAATCGTTAATAGATGGCTCAAATGATACATCTGCACATATACTTATATTTGTTGCCCCTTGTTCAACCAATGATGCCAACCCGTCTTATTCATTTGAGAGATTTGAAGGTGAAGAAGGCATTAGTTCTATGCAAGTAGGCTTCATGTCTTCAATGGTAGGGAAACAGAAGCGGTGAATGATGCAGCTGATATTTCCAACGGCATTAGTCTCACTTCCACTCAGGCAAAACTTAGTGATTGTAACAGGCAGGAGAGCCAGAGTCAAAATTAAGAGATAGCAGATGTTAAGGTTAGGCTTCTTTACTTTTCCTGCATGTCCTTCTTAGCCACAAAAATGAGAGTCAGTACCAAGATATTTCCTGCAAAGTGTAGTGAAAAGGTCTGTTTGGGAATATCTTCTTTTTAGCCATGGTCTGTTTGGGAAGTGTAGGAGATAAATTCATCCGGGCTTCAATTGGCTTAGTTGAACTTAGGAGATAAATATTTAAAGAATAATGATTGTGTGGATCTCCTTGATTTTTAAGTAACTGAATACATTATACATTCTCTATTTCAGAATTTCAGAATACATTATACATGTCTAGCATATTATCATTTGTTTGCAATAATAGTTACTCTCTTGATTTGGGTGCCTATAACAAATGGCTCTTGAATTAGTTTAGATGCATCTAAATTAAGTTGTTTGTTCTAACCACATTCGTTCTTTCAGGTTATATATAGCTAACCTGAAATTTATGCACATACTTGTCCTCATAAGTAATGACATTACTTGTATGCTCAAACACTCCTTTGTCTGGGTTGGTTTCTTTTATCTTTGTTGTTCTCTATATTGTGATAGCCAGCTGTTTTATGCTTAAAGTTTGTCACTATTGTGTAGATGCTACCTACCATTGCTGCCAATTATGCCGGGTCGAAGATACAGCTTGCACTGATGTTAATCCTGCTTCACTGATCATAGAGAAACCTATTCTAAAGAATGCATAGCGTGAACGAAGACCTAGAAATGTCGAAGAAGGCAACTATCATTCCGATGAAACACTCAGGTTAAACTTTAAGCGTGGTCCTATTTTGCCTAATTTTTTTTAAAAGAAACCTGCTTTCATTCATCAATAGTAATTTCTATCTCTTTTTCGTTTCCAAGATTTCCTTCTAGATATTGCTATATGGATTGGCAAAATTTGATTTCATTGCCATAGGTCATGGATCTTTTCAACTGACAATAGAGAAGCTACTTCGTTATTATGGTGCAAATTAATAGTTAATACTGCTGTGTCATCAAGAAAAATAACCCCATATGAGCCCTTACTAACCAGGTATTGAGGTTACTAATTGCAAACTCTACAATTTTGTTTATTTTGTTGTTAACTATTTTCAATATCTAAGTTAATCGTCTGTAGCATATGTTGCTCATTTCAATTTCCTCCTGTAATATTTTCCCTGGGTGTTAGCTTCTTGATTCCTCAACAAGGTTTGATGTGCTTGTCATAGTGGTTACATTAATGATGGTAGTTAGTTATATCATGGTATAACTTCCATCTTGAACTGGGGAAATAAGGGTAATTCATTGATATTTATGGATCATTCAATGTGTGAACTAAGCTTGTAGTGATTTTAACAATAAAGGTAGATCAGAAATTGAAAGAAATGCCTCACCTCATCATAAAACATAAATTTTATTGTCAATTATATTGTATTCTCTAGAAATGTTTATTTTGAGAGACTAGGTTGTATTGCATTTCGCCATTTTTACAGAAAAAAAATAGAGTTGAAACTAAAAGTGGCACCTTCCTTGCCTACCCAGGATTGATTGTGATCCATACAAGAAGAGAAAACAATGACTTTGATCTGCCATCCCAGTCATACACGCTCATGTCCTCACCCCTTTCAACGTCACCAACAATAGGCTCCTCATAACTCATTAAATATACAAACCCAACTTGCAAACCTAAGCCTTTTAATATTTCCCTTCTACATAACTCTTATTAGCACCCCCTTTCATATCACAGACATGAAACCAAACAGAAGCCTCATGCCTCGGCATGCCTGTCGCCGTGCTGGGTGAAATCTTGTCATGATACCCATGTCACACAGCGCTAACGCTTCCCCTCCCAAGCGCTGCCCCGGACTACACACCAACGCCAGTAGTAAAACAAACAAAAGATACATGATACATGCAAGGAATAACAAGAGTTACTACTCATGCTTACAAATAACACATGAAGATCAACAAACATGAGTATCCACTCCAATCAGAAAACAGTGATCAAACATGCATTAACAGCTTATTTGCATGAACCACCAACAACGAATAATTCACAATTATGAATAAAACGACCAAACAATGATCCTAGTCATGAATACATGCATGATGATAAAGGGAAAATGACTAGAAGAGATGAAAAAAATATGGTGAGGTGTACTTATACTAGGGAGGAGACAAGATGGAGGGACGCCCGACAAGGAAAAGACGGCATAAAGTGGAAAAAAGAAAAATGGTGTCTGATGCCCACTATATGACACCCTACAAACATGATGGTCCCTTGCAGATTAATACCCTTTCAAGAAGAAAGGTGTAGGTGAGCATATCCATGTTTGGGCACTTCACATGATGAGTAGAGCGATGAGTCTTCTTTTTGGAAACGAGAGGGAACTCATTAACTCAGAAGCTAGGGGGGACTACATAAGTATAGATACGTGATTGAAAAATTAAATCTCACTTACAATTCTCAACCCAAAAATCCTCAACGTCTAATAATTTGGAGAGACCAAGTCTTTCTCTTATCTCTAACTCTCAACCATAACTCCACCCTTACATGTTATATTAGCCAACCTAAAAGACCCTAGCGAGTAACCACCACCAACTTAAGACCAAGGGGTTCATCCTAGTGTTGAACCTTGGCTGACCAAAAATTAAAAATTAAAAATTAAAAAATTAAAAAAACTTATAGGAAGACAACCTCCATTACACCAAAAAAAATATTTGATAACTAATTATATTGATTTCCAAAAATTAATTTAATTAAATAGTATTTAAGATTTGTTCCCAACCTTACAAAACCCCAAATAAAATAACTTAATTATTTTTAGGGTTTTACACAAATTATTTACCATAATATGAATATTTTTTATAAGAAAATGATGATAATATGTAACAATTTATTACAATTGCAACATATTTCTTTTTGTACCCTTTAATATTAATTCAATCTTTGATTGGCCATTTTCATTGCCCTCTTTTCTTTTCAAAGCATTTATTGTCCTCACTTCAACGTCCTAGCACTTAACTTTGCAAGCTATGTTTTTCAATAAAAAATAAAAAAATAAAAAACTAAAACTTTTTGGAGCTTGCTTACCACATTTTTAAAAAAATAAAAATAAACTTTGATTGGAATTTTATTTTATATGACTTATTTGACGTCCAAGTTCTTGTCGACACTCACTTGGCATGGATACTCGTGTTTATGCATGTCTTCTTATATTTTCAAAGCTATGTTCTGTTATTAGCAAAAATTAATAGGTCCTTAATTTCTAATTCCAGACAGACAATCTGAATACCAGGAGCCTGGTAGCTGAGTCCGAGTCAAAACATTGTCTATATATAATTACTAATTCATATTCTTATTAATGTGCGATAAAACTTTTCCAAAGCTTTTTTGGTCTAAAGTAATGTGCAACAAATACATATGTAAATTTTTTTTATCATTTCAGTTATTAAGGCTGTTGAGATTGGATTTCCTGATCAGTCAACCATTAAATTTGTAATTATATGCAATATTATTAGAGAATAATTAGCGTTGGTTGTGGTTGATATTTTTATACAAATTGACTTTAATTTCGACCGCTAAATTTCAATAATGATTAAGTGATGAGCCTTACAGTCATGCGATTTAAATAAGTGGTCATATTTAAAAATAGATGATATTAAAAATATTTTTTCAATTAATTATCAACTAACAATGAATAATTAAAAGCAACTACTAAATACTGTGATAATAATAATAAGTTAAAAGTTGTGGGGAATATTTAACAAGAACTCCTAACACGTATGTCTTTTGGGAAAGTCAACTAAATACATCAGACTCCTTCACAAACGGCGGCGGCTGGGTCGTTGAATTAAACGGCGCCGTCGCCACCCTTCTTCCCCACCACCGGCCACCGCCGCCGGCGACTCAACCGCTGTCGCATTGGCGTTGTTCATTTCGGTGATCTCATTCTCTTGCGGCGCTATCGGCGCTTGCGGGAGGGGAAGTCTTCGCTTCACGCCTGCGTTTGGCGTCGTCTTCAAGACTCAGGATCTGAGCTTCTTCGAGCTTGGAAAGATTTGGGCGTCTTTGTTGGGTGTCATGCATGTGGTGTGAAGATCCCCTCCCAATGCAGGCTTTGTGATTTGAATTTTTTTTATTTAGTTGTGAACCTGGTCGGTTGGGATTGCGAGGATTGGTGGTGTGTGCATGCTGCTTTAGGTGTTGTCTGGCGGTGCTTTTGTTGTTTTCGTGTTGGAAAAATGCAAACTTGGGTGTTTGATCGGGCGGGCTAGCTCGGGTTTGAGCTTGGACGAGGTGAAATACTGGAACTTGGGGGCGGTCTGTGTCGTGTATTGCCTTGAGAAGGCGGTGAAGACGGGATGAAATCATAAAAAAGTTCGTCTTTTGCGGTTGAAGATTGCTGTTTTCTGTGAATCACTGTAGTGCTCGATGGGAGAGAGATTGACACTGATTACTCATTTTTTTGTCATGTTTAGTGTTTATGAACTTGTGAATGATGACAATTTGTAGCAATTGGAACTTGGAAGCTATTTTTTATTGATAGTTTAGATGCATAATTGGGAATTTTGCTAATTAATGTTGGGCTGTTAACTAGGATTATGCCTGTTATTTTAATTATGGAGCTTTGTTCTTTATTGTAGGAAACACTATTGAGCTGTACAATTTTAAATTAAGTAGTCGTTAGCTGCTGGAGATGAATGTTTCGGCTCTTCTTACCTCGGCTGGAATCAACATCGGCATCTCGGCAGTATTGCTTTGTTCGTATTCTATTTTGAAGAAGCAACCAGGCAATGTGGCGGTATAATTTGGCCGCAGACTGGCTGAAATGCAGAAACATTCTAGAGAAACGTGCATCAGCTTGGAGAGATTAATACCTTCTGCTAGTTGGATTGTCAAGGCATGCCGAACTTCTGAGGCTGAGGTCCTTTCTGTTGCGGGTTTGGATGCACTAGCTTTTCTCAGATCACTTGTTTTCAGGTGATTAGTCCATACATTTTACTATTTTGGGTGCTTAGATGAGTACGTTTTGTCAACGTATGTAAAGAATTTTCAGCTATAAAACTAGTTTAACCTAATGATAGAACTTTTTCACAATCCTTCCCCATTTAGTTCGGAAGCAGTGACATTGTTTGGTGGTACTAGTGATACATGATTTTCAAATTAGTACCTTTAAGTATAAAACATTTTTATACACTGATTCAATGGCGAACAAGATGAGGATTGGAAGCGGTATAACATTCAAAGATAGCATTTTGGACTCAAGTTAATGATTTCTATAAGAGAAAATGAGTTTCTTTACTTCTTTATTCTTCTACATCTTCTTCCATCTTATTTCAAATGGTGGTTGGGGACATGGATTGTAATCTATGAGAAAATTTCTCTTCTCTCTCCCTCCTTCAAAATTTGCCCAAATTGTACATACCACGTAGAAGCTTCTATGAGGCTGAAAGCATGTCCTCCTATCAACTCAGTCTATGTACATTGTGGGAATTAAAGTGCAATAATCTCGTTTAACTGGCTTTAATATGACCGCTTTGTCTAGCAACTTCATTTCACATGCTTAAGCAAAAATTAACTTCCGCTGTAGGATATGGATTGTTGCTAGC